>BQNB010012172.1:19126-79772 GCA_026074375.1 Tanacetum coccineum | reverse complement strand
GATTAGTTTCGTAATTTTATGTTTTTATGTTTCGTATCGTTTAATTTTCTTATGTTTCGTATTTTATTTTATGTTTTTTTTTTATGTATTGTATTTTTAATTTGTGTGAAATAAATTATGTTTGTGTGAAAAAATTGAAAGAAAAAAAATATAGTTAGTGGTGGGACTTAAGTGAAGAGGTGAAGGTGTGTTATGAGTGAAGGGGTATTTTTGAGTAGGATTGAAAAGCTGGTGTGACAGCCTGTGGGGCCCGTTTTGTTTTGTGGCTTAAGACACGATATCCTTTACTCTAAGTTGCATCCATTATGGAGAAAAGTTAAAGTTGAATATTCTATTTTTTCTATTCTTATTTAAACATTTAAACGATTCATACATTATTGACATATATTTGTCTTTCTTATCTTTCTACTGTTTTGTATTTTGCAACTATTAGATCTGAAGCCAACCGTGACTTTTTTGTTGATTGCTTTCGCTAAATGAAAAAAATAAATAGAAAAAAAAACTCTATCAAGAATGTTACAAAAGTAAAACTCACAGAATAAAAATTGTATAATGCACACACAAGAAAGGAGCAAACTAAAATTTGCAACGATCAAACTCATATAAACTTGTTGATCACAACAAATTGTAAAAGACACGTATAGTGGTAAAAAGTAATTTACATGTGATGTGTTTGTACTTTGTCGATTCTTAAATGTATATAGTTGCTCTCATGCTTTAAACATAGCATCTCATAATGATCTTATTAACTGATTAGTCTTGTTGAAACCGAGTGTTTAACCAAATCAATCATTAATTTCCAGATTTTTTCGTTTTGTAAGCTAGGGCACAAGTTGCATATCAAGAAGCTAGGTTAAGTAGCAAATCAAGTATATTATCTTCATTATATATGTTTTCCTTGGAAGGGATTTTAAGTTGAATAGGGTAAGGAACTTTTGATTGAAAATGGGATAGGCATCGAATCAAATTCCGAAGCTTTCTTATCATCATATGCACTTTCCTAAGTTAGTGGCTCCCAAAGGTGGAACCTTAGTTGTGAACTTATATGACTAATAATTTATTGTCTTAATTGTTTATTTGTAATTATTTTATTAGTTGAAAAGCTATAAATACAGAATAAAAAGCTTAAGACATTGTGATAAGGAAATAAGAGAGATGATGGGTATGTTTGGCATGGAGCGATGCGGAATTTTGTGGAGCGGTAGTGGTGAGCAATAAACATTTTAATTTTTAGTGGTTGTTTGACAAATGAACGGTGAGCATTTTGATTTTTTTTTGTGGTCGTTTGACAAAGGAGCGGTGAAAATTTTGTTTTTTAGTGGTCGTTTGGCAAATGGGCGGTGAGCTGTGACTATTTTTTAGGAAAGCTAATTTCCAATGCTTGTTTAAGAATTCGTGGCAAATGTGCGATGATCCGTGACAGTTTAGTTTGTGTTTCTGTGTTATCTTGTTATCAGTAGATGCATATGTCGTAGTTATTTGGCTAAATGAAGGTTGAATATAATAATCATGTTGTTGTTTTGTACGTAAATAACACCCGAACATTTTATACATATAACCATTTTCTATATATATATATATATATATATATATGTGTGTGTGTGTGTGTGTGTGTGTGTGTGTGTGTCATTTTACGTCGTTTTACAGATTTATAATTACGACTAAATATGTTATCAAACATTTTTATTTTACAAAACAACTGCTCATGTCTACCGTTCACGGCAACTGCGCACTGCTACTGCTCACAGCTATTGCTTACAGCTAGCTCACTTTTAACAAACACACCCGATATATCTTAGACATTTTTACTTATACTTTTACTTTCCAGATTTTGACATGTAGAAAAACTGACGTTTAAATGAAAAGAGATTATCAGTGATACGCATTTGTTATATTTTTATCTGAATACAAGGATCAATAGAAAAAAAGTGTAAGATGATATAGTAAGAAATGATAAGAAAACTAAATCACAAAGATATATTAGACATATGTTAATGGATGGTTTATAATCGAATCAGAATGAAATTCCATAAGAAATCAAAAGGAAATCAAAGTAAAATTCCCTAAGAAACAACTAGGAAGTCCGTAAAACAGTCTTAATATCCGTCTCTAGAAATCTATCACAAAATTTCTCGAAGATTTGTTGCAAGTTTAGTGAAAATCTTCATTTAATGTGTTTAGACCTTTTGTAAAGGATTTTCTAGGAGAAAATATATGTCGAAAATTACAGACTGGGTTTTTTTTTTATCACCAAGCATTTCTTAGCATGATTTTGGCCTTTGCTTAGCAGTGATAGGTGCTTTTTTAGCTTTTAAATATAATTTGGAACAAAATAGACGTACGTGTTGAGAAGATTAAAATAAAGTAAACGAATAACTTTAAATCTTGTGAAGGACACCATGAAGAAGCAAAGGTGGTTCAAGAAAAGTTTCACGGGCTTTTACACTAAAAAGACAACCATCATTAAATCATAAAGTCAACAAACCAAATTTGTTTTCTATTTAATTCAACTAACTTATGAAATCCATGTAAAGCGTATATTTCAACAAAAGTTTTTGATCCATGGCATGATCGATCTATTTTGAATGCTTAGTAGACTTTTAAATTTATATCAATTATTAAGTTAGTTGTTACAACTTACAAATCAATTAGTCAAGTTGTTAATGAGTGAGAGTGATCGACAACATTATTAAACATCAAGCTTCCGATTTGAGTTTGCTTAATCGATGTTTCTTTTGTATATATACGCATTCAGCATATATACAGTTTGTGTTGTTTTAGCCATACTTTGTGTTGCATCATGAAGGCTCGTCAAACCATCAAATTAAGTCTGATTTTACACTTAAAATTTTAATTTTAATTAGCGCAAGTTTGGCTTGACTAGCTTGTTACTTTCTACTCATCATTTGATACGCTTTCAACTTGCTTTTAAACAAGCTCAAATTCAATATATATGGAGATTAATTTATCTTATTAAAGAATACCGTAACGTTTTTAGTTTTTATATTAGCTTATGATTTGTCTAGGGGTTAAGTGTTTGTTTAGTTTGTGTCTTAGTCGAGTAGTATCAGGATTAACATTAGAGGTTTGTTTAGAGTTGCTTAAGTCTCAAGCATACTTTGTTTTTTTTTATTATCACCACGACTATGTCTTCTAATTGTATTAGGAGTCGGTTTTCCTCCTCCTCATCTCTATAAAAGCAGGTGAAGGGAGGAGAGGGGGGGGGGGGGGGGGGGGGGGGGGGGGGGGTGTTTGGAATACATTATTTCAAATTTAATCTAAACGTTCGGTTAAGTGTATTTATCTTGTGCCCGGTTCTTTTACTTTTATGTCGACATTTTAAACTGCTTGTGTGTTCTTCATTCGTTATCGAAGTAATCCGCTCTAGTATCCAGGTTGTTAGTCGATCGAATACTAACAAGTGGTATCGGAGCTCGGGTTCGCGGGGTCTCTGGTTTACTGGGATCCATCGTTTGAAGGTTCTTTTCTTTTTGGTCTTCGTTTTCTGGAAGGAGCAGAAGATAACCTATGTTTGGGCTACCAGTTATCGACTATTCAAAGAAACTTTTTGTTAAGGTTCTTGAACGACACGGTTGCAGTAGGTTGTCGACTGTAAAGGGTTCTTACGTTCTTTGATTCTGCGGGTTTGTGACAAGATGTAGAAGACTTGAGGTTTAGTTAGTTTTCGGTGTACTGAATATCGACAAATTTTTCTGTTGTCGTATCGGTTTATTTTTCAGGTTCTAGACTAAGAAGAAGAAACGCCGGATTTTTGGGTTTTTTAGTTATTAAAAAAACAAATTTGATACTCTTGATGGGAAAGTGGTTAGTATATTATTATTATTGAATAATAATAATAAGGTTAGTATATTATTATTAATTTATTATTATTCAATAAATGATTATATAATTTAAAGAGAATTGCATAAAAAGACTTTGTTGTTTTGTGATTGTGAGGGTTGTCATAAGGTTCAACGTATCAACGAAAAGATAGAGAATGGCGGGTGCCAAGATTGACATCGAGATATTCGATGGAACTGGTGATTTCAGGTTATGGAGAGTCAAGATGAGTGCTTTATTAATACGACATGGGTGTGAAGCGGCTGTGAAGGTTTTACCCACAAATATGGAAGCTGAAACGAAAGCTGAGCTAAACACAGTGCCGTGATTTTGTGTTTACGTAATAAGATTCAGAGAGAAGTTACATGGGAGACGACTGCAACGAGGGTTTGGACTAAGTTCGAGACTTTGTACATGAAAAATTCCTTAGCCAACAAGTTGTACCTAAAGAAAAAGTTGTATACACTCTACATGCCGGTTGGACGAAAGATTCCTGAGCATATAGATGAGTTTAACAAAATCGTTCTTGATCTAGCAAATATTGAGGTAAAATTCAAGGATGAAGATCTTGCTTATTATTACTCACTTCTTTACATGCATCATACGAACACTTTGTGGATACCTTGCTTTATGGACGAGAAGCTTTGACTTTGGATGACGTGATGACCACACTAAATTTACAAGATATCAAAGAAATGTCTAAGGGGAAGGGGAATGATGGTGAAGGGTTATACGTGAGGGGAGAAACTGATCGCAAAAATTAGCACTAGTTTAGGGGAAAGTCACCATCGAAGTTTTGAGGTGGAAGACTAGAGTGCTATATTTGCGAATCCGATGATCGCCTGAAGAGAAACTGTCCAGGGAATAAATGCAAGAATTCAACAGGTTATGTCAAATAAGATAATCAACCAAGCTCCATTGGTTCGATATATGATGGTTATGAGGTGGTGATGATGATGATGATGAGTGCAAATGCATTGCTGGATAGGATTATTGATTTAGAAGGTTCATACCATATGACACCCATGTTAGATTCTTTTATTTTTAAATGTGATGGGGGCAGGATACTGTTGGGTGACAACTGGAAGAGCGAGATAAGATGTATTGGCAAGGTAAGGGTACAACTGAATGATGGGTCAAGTTTTATGTTACATAATGGCATGTATATTCCTAATTGAAAAGAAACTTGATATCACTAGGAACTCTTGGAAAAGAGGGATATACCGTGAAATTGCATTCGGTCAAAGTTAAGGTGATTAATGGTTGGAGGGTTGTTTTATCTGGAACCGAAAGGATGATTACGTATACTCTTTAGCATATGTGCTTAAACTAGTGTTGAATAAAAACATAGTCCTGCGTAGATTTGGCACAAAATACTAAGACATATCAGCGAGGCGGGACTATAGGTGCTAGAAAAGCAAGAGCTATTTGGAAAGAATGGTCAAGGTAAACATGAACTTTTTTGTGAAAATTGTGTTATGAGAAAGTCACATCAATTCAGTTTCGATGTAGGAAGGCACATTATTTAGGGAGTGATTGACTATGTCCATGCAGACTTATGGGATCCTTTTGAGGTGGAATCACTGGGAGGTAAGAGGAATTTTTTTATCTATTGTTGATGATTATTCCAGGAGAGTATGAGTTTCTATTCTCATGTCATTCACAATGCATTTGTAAAGTTCAGAGAGTGGAAGCAGTTAGTAGAGAATCAGACTAGGGGTGGTTAAGAAGCTGAGGACATATAATGGTCTTGACATCTGTAATCGGGAATTTAAGCATCTATGCAATGAGAGTGGAATTGCTAGACATTTGATAGTTGTTGGGACGCTGCAACAGAATGGATTAACAGGACAGATGGATAGAATTCTCATGGATAAGGTATGTTGTTTATTAATTCAGTCTGGATCGCCCAAACCTCCTAGGAGGAAGCGACATGTACAACAACATATCTTATCAATAGGTCACCATCGACGACGATTGATAAAAAGACACATATGGAGATGTGGTCCGGACATCTGAGTGATTATGAGATATTGAGGGTTTTCATTCGTGTCGCATATTCACACGTTAAACAAGGTAAGCTCGAGTCAAGAGCGGTAAAATGCGATTTCAAAGGTATCATGAGGGTGTGAAGGGGTACAAGCTATATAGACTTGATAATGAATCACCTAAAATAGTCACTAGGAAGAACCTGGTCTGCAATGAAAGTGTCATGCACAAAGACACGTTGAAGGATTCTGGTGCATGTACTGATAAATTTTTTGAGGAATTACAGGTTGAGGTGGAACTAGAGGGTTTAAATAACTATAAACTTGAGGAATATTAAACAGAGTAGGAAGATAGCAATGATGAAGATGCAAGAGATTAAGAAATTGATTAGTCACCGAATCTCACATATTATCAGTTGGTTCGGGATATAAAGTTAGGGAAAAGAACGAGACCTTTGAGGTTTCAAGGTGACACAACGAACAGACACCTGTTAAGAGGTCTTCAAGGTGAGAGTAGCATATCGGGCTCCATTACGGCATTTTGAAGAGCTCTCATAGAAGACAGACCACGATCAATGAACACATTAATATACCAGGACGGTGGAGAGTTTTGCTTATGATGACCTTTTCACAACATGTAATCCCACTTTAATGGAAGAAGAGATGGATTCTCCAATAAGGCAAGACACAAGCCCTGGGGGCGATTAAGTACAAGCTTCCCACACATAAGCTGGCGCACTCGTTATGGAAGAAGAGATGAATTCTCTAAGGAAGAACAAGACCTGGGCGTTAGTAGATCATCTAGCTGGAGCAAAAGCTGGTGAGCAGCAAATGGTTGTTCAAGATAAAAGAAGGGATTAGAGGTGTTCAAAAGCCTAAGTACGAGGCAAGGTTGGTGGGTCGTGGATTCACACAGGGGGTAAGTATTGATTACAATGAAGTTTTTCGTCAGTACTTTGAAAAACATTTATTCGGGTTATACTTGCATTGACTGCGTGCAAAGATTATGAGTTTGAGCAACTTGATGTGAAGACGACATTTTTACATGGAAATCTTGAATAAGTGATCTACATGAGGCAGCCACTAGAATATGAAAAAGGTAACAAGCTATGAGCAAGGTAACAAGGTTTGTTTGTTAAAAAAATCTTTCTATAGTTTGAAGCAGTCACATGGGAAATGATTTAGGAGGTTTGATGAGTAAATGTTTCGTATGCAAATGCGGTTGGGAGCTTAATGTACTTAACGGTGTGCACGAGGCCAGACATAGCGTATGCATTAAGTATTGTTAGTAATACCTGGCGAATCTAGGTAAAAATCATTGGGAAGTAGTGTAGTTGATTATGAGATATTTTCGGGGCACTACAAACGTGAGTTTTGTTTATGGGACAGATTGTGGCAACAATGTGGACGTAACATGTTTTCTTGATTCAGACTACGCTAAGGATCCGGATAGAGATAGGCCTATCACTAGTTACACACATATTTTAGTACAGGGATGTGTTGTAAGCTGAAAGGCAATGCTACAACACGTGGTGGTTGTTTCTATTACAGAGGCAGGGTATATGGCCTTTACAGAGACTATGAAGGAAGCTATTTGGCTAAGAGGACTCTTGAAAGAGTTAGGCGTGAAGCTTAACACTGCGACAGTTTATTGTGATCATCAGAGCGCGATTCACTTATTGCAGAATCATGTTTTTCAAAAGAGGACTAAGCACATCAATGTGCATTATCACTTTATCATAGAGGTCTTGGAAGTAAAGACGGTTGAAGTTCTAAAGGTGGGTATTGAACACAATGATGCGGATGCCTTGACGAAGGTGGTACATGGACTCAAGTTTCAACACTGCTTGGAGTTGCTGAGTGTTAGTATAAGCTAATATAAAACCTAAGGTGAAAATTGTTATATTTTTAGTCTTTACATTAGCTTATGATGTGTCTAGAGGTCTAAGTGTTTGTTTAGTTTGTGTCTTAGTCGATTAGTATTTGGATTAACATTAAAGGTCTGTTTGGAGCTGTTAGAGTCCCAAACATACTTTGGGTTTCTTTTGTTTTTGGTCGTAGCCGACTATGTCTTCTAATGTATTAGGAGTCGGCTTTCTTCCTCTCATCTCTATAAAGGGGGTGAGGGCGAAGAGGTTTAGAACGTCATTCTGTCAAGCTTTATCTAAACGTTCTGTTAAGTGTATTTATCTTGTGCTCGGTTCTTTTACTTTTCTGTCGATATTGTCGACATTATAAACTGCTTGTGTCTTTTTCATTCGTAATCCGCTCTAATATTCAGGTCGTTAGTCGATCGAATACTAACAAATACTGTTAGTACAAAATTCGTGTCGGGTTAGCGAGGTGCTAGAAGTCCCTTGTCGGGTCGGGCCTCCAAGTGACTTGAAGTAACTAGTCAGCACACAAACACCCCTTTTGTTATTTTGTACCTATACATAAATGTATGTAACATGCATGTGTTTTTATATAAGGTTTTTTTGGGACATCAGACTGTGTGTCACAGCCTGATTGGCCAGCAGTTATTTATAGGGTCTGATAATGATTAATAACAATAACTGCTGACCAATCAGGCTGTGACACACAGCCTGTGTCCCCACCTTAACATGTTAGAAAAACCCTTTTATATATACACTCCTCATCAATTTTCATCCTCTAATAATTCATCTTCATAATCATCATGAATTCTCTCTCACCTTCACCTATGAATTATGGAAGGCTCAATCCAAAATCACAACACAAACCCGAGCACGAATCAACATCAGACCAACCTAATAACCCGAACCCGAAATCAAAGTCAAAGCTAAAACTCTTATTCACGGTCGCTTTCATTCTCATTGTTGCGGCCGCGGTGTCAGTCACACTAGCTGTGACACTGCGGCCCAAATCCTCTGGTGAATCAGGTTCATCGATCCACCACAAACCAACAAAAGCCATTTCACGAGTGTGTAGCCGTACACTTTACCAGAATTTATGTGTGAACTCGTTAGTTGAGTTCCCGGGTTCACTCATCGCGTCAGAGAAAGAACTCGTGCACATTTCGGTTAATGTCACGCTCCAGCGCGTGGGTAAGGCATATGATACATCAACAGATATCAACAACCTAGCAATGGATCCACGTGTACGGTCAGCATATAGTGATTGTCTTGAGCTTTTAGATGATTCAGTGGACCAGCTACGAAGCTCGTTAATGTCAGTTGCCCCTAGTGCACTTTCAGAATCCAGCAGCGCGTCACGCGCTGGAACTTCCGATGACATTATCACGTGGCTTAGCGCGTCGTTAACTAATCACGACACGTGTACGGAGGGATTGTCTGAGGCCGAAGACGGGGAAGTTAAGAATTTAATGAAAGACAAGCTAAAAGACTTGTCCGAGCTAGTGAGTAATAGTTTGGCTATTTATTCGTCCGCTAATGATGATAACGAATTCGGGGACGCTCCTATAGAAAATAAACGTCGTAGGTTGATGTCTGATAATGAACAATTATCGGATTTTCCAAAATGGGTGAGTAAGAAGGAAAGGAGGTTAATGGACATGCCGGCATCAGCTATTCAAGCTGATGTCGTCGTGTCCAAAGACGGAAATGGCACGTGCAAGACGATCAAAGAGGCGATAAAATTGGCACCTCAAAAGAGTAGTCGACGTTTCATAATCTACGTCAAGGCAGGAAGGTAAAAAAGATTTTACGTACTTTGAACTTTCTACTAACAGCCTTTTTAGTTTGTCGGGTAAAAAGACAATAATACCATTGTCAGTTTTCTCGTACTTGAGGTAAAAGTCTACTCTTGTCTTTTTAAACAATAGGTGTAAGAAAATATAATGTATTATTATATAGGTTGATTTTTGACATTTTGTTTTACTTCTAGATAACATTGAGTCATGTCCCATGGACACATGCTATATTATTGTTTTATTTTGTAAAATAATATAAATTGGATTAGATTTACTATGAGAAAATGAGTTGTAGGACTTGTAGCGCATGTAACGTATTACGTATCGTTATATATAATTAAATAAATAATCTAGTGGGTGTTAAATCATTAATATGCATTGTTTTCCTAAGCAATCATTCCCACTTTGAAGTCGTAATGCATAGTATCTTTTTATTTTATAATCTTTTTCTGTGGTCACTTATTTTAGATTTCAACGTTGAAGACAATATGAGTCATTTAAATTACTTCTTAGTTTCTTAAATGTCAAAAAGAAACAACTTCTTTTATACCAACTTGTCAAAAAAAATGCCATACTTATTAATAATGGCGGATCCACAACCGAGAGTTACCAAGTTCATTTTATGAAAAGTATAAAGAGTCGTAACAAAAAATAATTTAAAGACGTGATTCGTTTTAGAAAAATCGGCATATTTAACCTAATTTTACACTACGGAATAAAACCGATGGGGTTCTCGTGCACCTCCACCTACCCCGTCGATCCGGCCCTGCTTAATAAAAGACGAAATGAGAAAGGTATTTTAATATAAATTTTGGGATAACTTTTGTAGGTATGAAGAAAAAGATTTAAAGGTAGGAAGAAAGAAGATGAAATTAATGTTGATAGGAGACGGTAAGGGTAAAACGGTAATTACAGGAGGAACAAGCGTTGCTGACCATGTGACCACATTCCACACCGCTTCTTTTGGTAAAATATATTCCACTTCTCCTCCAATACCTCACCATTCTTAACAAAATGTCATTTCACACCGGCTACATTCCATGTGCTTTTTGCACCATTTCACAATCATTTATACGTCATGCATGAAATATTAGCATCTCGAATGCTAAGGTTTTTAAAAGACTTTTTATTATTCTATCAAGCTTTTGAAAAAAATTTAACCATTGTAGTAAAAACTTTTTAAAAAGGTTTTTGGTAAAGACTTGACAAACTAAAAGATTTTGCAAAAAGCTTTTCCCCATCTATCATTCTTATTATATTATATTTATTTAGTCATGATAAAGCTTTAGAATGACTTGTTAGCATTGTAGTCATGACTTGTAAATGACTTCTCATTAAATGAAACATAATTACAAAGTGAGTAATTAATAGCAAAAAGTCTTTCAAAAACTTTAGCATTGTAGATGCTTTTAGTTATATATGTTATTTTATGAAAATGCAGCTGCCACCGGGGCTGGATTTATGGCACGTGACATGACTTTTGAGAATTATGCTGGACCGGAAAAACACCAAGCGGTTGCACTCAGATTGGGTGCAGACCACTCAGTGATTTACCGATGCAGTATAATTGGATATCAAGATACATTATATGTACATTCTCAACGTCAATTTTACCGCGACTGTGACATTTATGGGACAGTTGATTTTATTTTTGGAAATGCCGCGGTTGTTCTTCAAAATTGCAACATTTACGCTAGAAAACCAATGGCTCAGCAAAAGGTAACCATTACCGCGCAAAATAGAAAAGACCCTAATCAAAATACCGGGATATCTATTCACTCATGCAAACTCCTAGCACAACCTGATCTTTTGGCATCAAACGGTAGTTTTCAAACGTTTCTTGGCCGACCGTGGAAAATGTACTCAAGAACCGTGTATTTGTTATCGTACATGGGCAACCACATTGACCCAAAGGGTTGGCTAGAATGGGATGGAACATTTGCACTTGATACATTATATTATGGCGAGTACATGAATTACGGGCCAGGTGGAGCTATTGGACGACGTGTTAAATGGCCAGGTTATCGAGTGATCACGTCGGCTATAGAGGCAGGCCGGTTCACGGTGGCTAAGTTTATATATGGATCGTCATGGTTGCCATCAACAGGAGTTGCTTTTGTGGCAGGTTTATCAGAGTAAGGTGTATATTTGTACATGCATTATTGGTACTATACACGTTATAGTCATTGTGCTAATTGTTTTTGTCAAAATTAGAATAATCAAAGAAGGGTCACATGATAATTGGAAAGGTTAATTTTGGTACAAGAAGTTGTAGCTAGCGTGTGGGACTGTGGGGGATATGTCAATAATGAAAGTTGTATCATTTATGAATTATATATAATAGTGTCGGTGCCATGTAGTTCATTGTTATTTTTGCTAAGGGATTATCTTCTTTACATTTGGATAGGATAATTGGGGTAATTTCAAGAGGAGTACTCAATGTAATCAATTTTATAAAGAGTTATTTCTATGTTTGTCCTAAAAGATTTTGGTGTATGCACCTTTTGCCTCAAAAAATAGTGTGCTATCAACTACATTTATTATTATTTTTACCATAAAACTAATGAAATGTACACGAAGCCCTACTTAATGTGATACTTAAAGCATCTTTTATGGTAAACTCTTTTAAAAATTTATAGTTGTATTATGTCATTAATTTATAAACATATTCTCATTAAGTATAAACCTCATAAAGCTTTATAAACATCATACACAATCCAAATGCATTTAATCATGAAAAAGTTTATTATTATAGACGTATTCGTGTTACACAAGCATGATGTTGATCCATTTTGAACAGATCTTACTTAGCTTGTTAAAGCTTAGTTGTGTTAGATAGATCCAAAACAACTATAGTAGAAACTAAGATTGAGAATATCACAAACTATGCGGAAACTAGTTTGCAATACTAAGAAGAACAATAAAACAGTAAACAAACTTTTACTAAACTTTCAGCATCAATATGAAACGATCACTCTGAATAGTGATAGAGTTACAAAATAACATTGAAGCTACGAATATCAAAGATGTACACCTAACATTATTCCCTAGGACCTCCTTTTATACACCAATGAGTCCTACAATGCTTACAATACTTTTCAAACTTATCATGATCTTTTCTATAAACAAACGTAATCTCCTAAACAAATAAGTTATACATATCTTCTTTACAAATAACTAATACTTATCTTCGTAAGTATTCTTGTTCTCCAATCAATCTTTGATCTCATCTATGTCAGCATAATCCTTCCAGCAGTAGTAATCACTCAGCAGTTGTAACTAAGCATAAGCATTATTAACCACTTAGAAGTTTACTCTAGCAGTATTAATATACACTAGCAGTACTAACTTTTGTACTAGCAGTAGTAACTACTTAGTATATTTTCAGTCTTCATCTCTGAGCAGTCTTAACTTCTATTAGCAGCGGTAACTTTATGCTAACAGTACTAATATATACTAATAGTGGTAACTAGCAGTAGTAACTTTTACACTACCAGTACTAACTACTTAGCATAATTTTTATTAGTATTACTAGCAGCACTAAGTTATGCTTGACAACACCAATATATACCTGAGCACTAGTAACTCTAAGAATCATCTTGAGGTCTTTTAATCCCAATAATCCTCCCCTAAACTTGATGTCCATCTTCTGAATCTTTAAGTTTCTTCATTAAAAGTCTTCATCACTATCAGGAGGATGTATTTAAACAATTCATTGACCCTTTTCCTGCTTTGTCATGAGCTTGAGTAGTTGATAGCACATCTCATTCCAATGATCAGCTTGAAGCTTTTTGTTCAGCATGTTTGAGATTGTTATTGGTGTAAGGGGATATCTTTTCTCAACCAACATAAAGATATGTAGATTTTTAAACCTTACAAAGTGCACTCCACATGTATCAAACAGCTTCCAAATAGTCACTTTGTATCCCTGTAGATTTCTCCATACTTCACTTTTTATGTCAGGTTCAAACATTACCTTCATATCACCCCATAACACTCTTTCATATTCATCCTCTGGCCTTGTATTCCCATGTTTAGCTTTAACCAACTTCCAGAGGGTCTCCAAGTCTTCTCTATCAATATTCTGGAGCATCTTGATCATTGATAAGTATCTTTTTGAACTTCCATCAGCTCTTATCAATTGAAAGTATACAAACTTTCCTTCTTTGACAATCTTGTATTTAACAATCACTGGAGGTTTGGTGGCTAGAGGTATAGCATCAATTGCTACCTCATCATCTTTAACTATCTCAATATGCTTTTTCATCTCTGCCTCCTCTTGATCATCATCTTTTTCAGCTTCTACATGCTCATCTATCTTCTGCTTCTTTGAGTTATCAGATTCAAGCTCATCCCCTGCTCTTTTAGAACTTCCTTCTGTTCTTGTCTCACTGCTTTTCACCAACTCTGTATTCATGTCTACAAAAGTGTTTACCCTTTTCATCTCTTTATCAAACATCTCCTGGATCTCATCATAACTTTTGCTCTTCAGCTGATTGTGTTTGTATCCAGCCATGTTCTTCAAATAGGTAGACATTGTATTTCTCTTTTGTGCCTTAGTTGGTGGCTTGCTCCTTTTCTCTTGAGCTCTTAATGCTGCAAAGTGTTTCTTTCTCTTCTCTAAGAGTTCTACAAACAACTTTGACTTTTCTTTAATACTCAACTGTTCTTGTTCTTTTGTTTGCATTTGTTGAGCCAATTGAAAGTCAGCATCCTTCATAGCTTGTGTGTTATCTCATGATTCAAGTAAAGCTATGTTGGCATTTTCTTCCTTTAGTCTTGAAATCCTCTCTTCTTCTTCCAATTCAGCTTGTAGTTGAGCTTCAAGATTTCTAGCAACTTCTTTATCCATTGCAATTTGATCTTTCTTCTTCAAAGGTTTTTCAGGCTCAACCATTTTTGCCTTGCCTTTGTCTTTAGCCTGTGGAAGTTGTGATGCTTGTAAAGGTGATGATGTTGTTTTGAATTCACTTGGCTCTTGAACTACAACCCCTCTAGCCTTGGGTCTTGTAGTTGTAGTTGTTGTAGCAGCAGATGTAACAGCTTTGGGTTTAGCTACTTTGATTTCTATTAGAGTCTGAGCCAGAGTCAACTCATCAATAGTTGTTGTTGGAGCGTTGGCAATAGTAACTTCAACATTAGCAGTAGTAACTACTTCACCAGCAGTAGTAACTGGATCAGCAACACTAACTTCTTTTTCAGCAACTTCTTTTTCCTGCTCTTCCAACACATCTGTATCAAACATCAGGTTGTCATCATTCATCTCTTGAGTCTCATCCACCAAAGTCACTTATGCATCAGCATCAAGATCAGCAATTTTTCTCCCCTGTTTGGATACATCCTCCCGAGCACCCATACTAACATCATTAGAGGATTCCACCCTGCTAACTGAACCAACCTTCCTTAATCTCTTGAACCCTGGTGTTCTTGACTTCTTTCTCTTTTCCAAACTCTTTACTCTTCTTTTCAAGATCTCAATCTCCAAAGCTTGATTAGATTTTGTAGTCTCCAGAACAAGAACTCTTGATTGTAATTGGGTACAAAGATCCATCAATTCAGTAAGTTGCATTCTATCCTCACCACTTTGAGGTGGATCACATGAAGGGGTAGCTACATGTTCCTCATTGATAGCCTCATCAGGGATAGGATCTGTAGGACCACTGTCCTTCCTCTGTTTCCTTCTTGACTTTTTCTTTTGAGGTTTAGATGAAGATGGTTGAGTATGAATGGGTGTGAAATAAGAATCAGTAAGAGCAACTGAATCTTCACTCATGTCTTTAGTAGCTTGAACCATCATTGTTTCAAATAGAGGTGCGACCTTTCTAGAAAAACCCTTTCCTAGTCTCTTCATGTTAGCAAACACCTTCTTGGTGTGGGAAGGTATAACATAAATTCCTTTATGTCTGGACATTCCCTCAACTTGTTTGTCCAAGAAGACTTGCACAAACCTTGGATACATAAGAAAATTTATCCCACCCTCTAAGTTCTTTACCATATTGTCAAAAATGTACTTAGAGAAGTTAAAATTTTTGTTTGTGGCAAGACATATGATAGCAGATGCCATAGTGCTACTAAATTCATTCCAAGATGTAGTCTTAGCACTAAGGCATTGCAGTATGGTATGGATAAGAAATTTTTATTGGGATAAAAAATAAGCTTTATAGAATGTAAGCTTTTGAATAAGATATTCATACCCCATTCTTTCCAATTATGCAAAAATGGTAGCAGTAGGTAGACAATCTGTTCCTTCAGCATCATACAACTTAAGATCACTCCTTATACTCGTCTCAGTGACGATTACCTTCTTTTTATCTACTAGGGCTTGTATCTGACGCTCCCCATTAATTGTCTTAGCCTTAGCAGATGTCCATAACTGTTCAATACAGGTAGTATAAATGGTGGGATTAACCATTAACGCATATTGGACAGAACTTGTATTTAGAAAATCAATAATTTTCTCAAACCCATTACTTTCTTCGGGTTTCTCCAAAAACGCAACCAAATTATGAGTTTCAGCAAACTTTAGGGTCGACATTGTGATGGGTTTTGATGATTAAAGATGAAATTGAGTTAGGATTTATGATTAGAGAGGATAACAAAGTGTAAAATCGAACGAATGAGTGATTGAAACCCTTAATCAAAGTATTTATGAAATCACCCTCAACAGCATTAACTGGAACTGGCAGCATTAAGTTAAGCCTAACAGTATTAACTAACCCAGCAGTAGCAAGTTATGTCTGGCAGCAGTAAATTAAGCCTAACAGCATTAACTTAAGCTTAGCAGCATTAAGTTTAAGCTGAGCAGCATTAACTTTAAGACACCAGTATTAACCCTAATTTCTTTCCAAAAAGCATTTCCATCATCAATTTTGATTCTCACAAGCTCTAATACTGTTTTTAATCTCTCAATATCTCTCATTTCTTTTTCTCACCAATTCACTCTATCTGTTTTTATATCACTAATCAAGAGCCCTTTCAAACACTTTGGTACAAAATTTCATCAATTCCCTTAGTTTCATGTTGTCCTCCCCGCTTCCAAGTATGGTAACTCTTGAGAGAGGTAGATCATTAGACTGTTTAGATGCAGCCTCAAACCTAGTTTAAATGTTAAACATTAAGGACTAATATGCAAAACCAGAAAAAAGAAAGTTTTGGTTTTCCCTCTTTCTTTCCTTATGGCCGGTCAAACCCTTCTTCAAGAGGAGATGGGATTGCTTACTTGCTCACCAAGTTATAAAGGTTATAAAAGGAGGTCTTGGGTTCATTATTTGCTAATGCTAGAAAATCAATAACCCTAAAAATCTCTCCCTTGCTCTCCCTAGTTTGAGCTTCTGCACCCCTCAATATGGTATCTTGGCACCTGAGACCACTCCCTGAATCAGTTCCCTGAGGAAAAGACTCATTAAGTGTTGCTATGGATTGGGTTCTATTTATGTTACCACTGTCTTACTCTGCTTCTAAGCTAGAAGCAGTAGTGGCAGCCTTTTCTTGTCTTCCCACTCCTTAATGACAGACTCATCTATTACAAGGGGAATAAGTCCACTAGACTGAGATATCTCAGTGGTCCTTTTAGCTTTCTTAGGTTTTTGAGTCTTTTTGAGTTAAGATTGTGATAGAATAGTGACTGGTTTAAGATTAGATAGTGATACAGTTATGGATGTATGTTGGGGTTCAGTGGGATTTCCTGACCCTTTACCCACTTCTGCTTAATGATATATTCCCTTTCATTTAATCTTAATTAACCTCCCCTCAAACAATACTTCAAAGATTAAGTAATTCAATGCTAGCAATCAGAAAGTTAAACCTGCTAACATCAAAAGCCTTTGTGAGAAGATCTGCAACATTGTTGTCTATGTGAATCTTGATCACTTGAATCAACTTCTTCTCATAAGAATCTCTGATGAAATGGTGCCTAATCTCTATGTGCTTGGTTTTAGAGTGAAATACTGGATTTTTCACAATACAGATTGTACTTTCATTATCAATGTAAATCTTGGTGTTCGTAAAGTTGAACCCATAATCAAGCATCTGATTTTGGATTCACAACACCTGTCCACAGCAATTTGCAGCAGCAACATACTCTGCTTCAGTAGTGGAGTTGACAACTATAGTTTGCTTTTTACATTGCCATGAAATCAACCTTTTGCTAAGAAATTGATAACCTTCTGTTGTGGATTTCCTGTCAAGGCTAGCTCCAGCATAATCACTATCAGAAAAAGCTTCCAAGTCAAATGGTGAATCCCTAGGATACCAAAGGCCCAATTTAGGTTGACCTTTCAGGTATCTAAAGATCCTCTTCACAAAAACCTCATCATAATCAATGCTTCTTTCTTTGGGTGTAACATTGTGCAACCAGTCTTGCCTTGTTTCTAACTAACCCCTCTCTCATCTTTCTTGTTTCTATAGACCCATTTTGTTCCAATGGCATGCTTGCCTTTGGGTAAATCAACCAATCTCCAAACCTTCTGCAATCTAAACTGTAGCAACTCATCTTGCATTTGCCGTCTAATCGCAAGCTTGGTCTGACAAAGCTTGTAACACTTTCCCTTGGGTTCAATTTTGTGAGAGAAAACATCAATAGAGCTAGTTTTGATAATCTTGTGATTTGTTCTCCTTTGCTTTTTGATGTAACTAACCATAGCATGTTCTTCAGAAATCTTGGTCATCCTCCATTTTTTTTTTTTTTTTTTTTTTTTTTTTTTTTTTTTTTTTTTTTTTTGTTTGAGTAGCTGAATTTATGTCTCCAATGATCTGGTCTTTAGGATGATCCTTGTGAATTCTGGTTGTGGGAATAGGACTGACATTCATGGTGGTTTCCAAGTTGTTAGGGTCAGCCTTTGCACCCACATTTTCATCATCATATGCACCACTAAAGATACTAGTATTTAAAAGATTAGCAGTATCCTTCAAATCAGGCATAAGAGGATCAGTAGGAAGATCATCAGCATTAGTAAAACTTTTCCCAGCAACACTAACAGATAGACTAATAGTAAAAACTCTGTTAGTGCTATTAGCATAACCTTGCTTCTGTTGAACAAGCAAATTATCCAATTCCGCTCTAAAATCTTGCACATTCTGGTCATTTTCTTATTTTAAGCACCACCTTCCTTATCTTGACCATTTCTTTCACCTTCATTTGCTGGTTCTTCATTAGTCTTTTTACGAGCACGATTAGCAACTGCATCCTTTGAGCTCTTTGGACTGTCATAAAGTAAAAGTTATGCTGAATAGATATTGTTGCGATAATCCCTTGATACCTGCATTCTTATTAGTATTGATTCTCAGCAGTAGACTGCTCATAATTTATAGAGTTTTGTTAGTAAAATCAATATCAAAGAGCCAATCTGGTCCACTCCTGACAACAATGGTTTGTTTTTAAGAAAGGTTATGTCATGTTTGTCTTCTACCTCCTATTTCTAGTGTTAAAATACCCTAAAGCTTGCTATTTTAGAGTATCCAACAAGAACCCCTCATCAGCCATTCCCATTAAAATTTGGCCTAGGAGATTCTAAGGTATTAAGAATAGTCACAGGACACCTAAAAGGTCTCATAAAACTTATACTAGGTGGTCTACCATGTAATAGTTCATAAGGTGTCTTGTTGTGAGGCTTGGTCACTAAAACCCTATTCTGAACATAACAAGCAGTACTAACTACTTCAGCCCAAAATGTAGTAGGTAATAATGAATCTGCTAGATCAAACTTTCAAACTCTGTACATAAAGACTTCTTAGTAGACTCAAAGATGATGTCATCTACATACACCTGGACTAATAGGATATCACCTTGGTTCTTCTTGATAAACAAATTCTAATCAATGATCCCTCTTATAAATCTATTTTCTAATAAGTAGGTAGACAAGGTCTCATACCAGGCTCTAGAAGCTTGATGTAGACCATATAAAGCTTTTTCTACTTTATAAACTTTGTCAGGAAACTGTAAATCTTTAAAACCAGGAGGTTGGCACACATACACCTCCTCTTTAATAGTACCATATAAAAAGGCACTCTTCACATCTATTTGGTACACAATAAACCCCATAAATGATGCATAGGCCAAAAATAACCTGATTGCTTCTATCCTAGCATCAGGAGCAAAAACCTCATCATAATCAATTTCTTTTTCTTGGGTGTAACCTTGTGCCACCAGTCTTGCCTTGTTTTTAACTACTATCCATCTCTTATCTTTCTTGTTTCTATAGACCCATTTTGTTCCAATCGCATGCTTGCCTTTGGGTAAATCAACTAATCTCTAAACCTTCTGCAATCTAAACTGTAGCAACTCATCTTGCATTGCCTCTATCTAGCTTGGATCTGTCAAAGCTTGTGTCACTTTCTTGGGTTCTATTTGTAAGAGAAAACAGGCAAATAAGCAGTTTTGATAATCTTTGTGATTTGTTCTCCTCTGCTTTTTGATGCAACTGACCATAGCAAGTTCTTCAAAAATCTTGGTCATCCTCCTTGTTTGAGTAGTTGAATTTGTGTCTCCAATGATCTGGTCTTTAGGATGATCTTTGTGAATTCTGGTTGTGGGAATAGGACTGACATTCATGGTGGTTTCGAAGTTGTTAAGGTCAGACTCTGCACCCACATCTTCATCATCATATGCACCACTAAAGATACCAGTATTTAGAAGATTAGTAGTATCCTCTAAATCAAGCATAAGAGGATCAGTAGGAAGATCATCAGCATTAGTAAAACTTTGCCCAACAGCATTAACAGATGGACTAACAATATTATCTCTGTTAGTGCTGTTAGCATAACATTCCTTCTGTTGAACAATTAAATTATCTAATGCAGCTCTAAAATCTTGCACATTCTGGTCATCTTCTTTATTTGAAGCTCCTCCTTCCTTCTCTTGACCATTTATTTCACCTTTATTTGCTGGTTCTTCATTAGTCTTTTTACCAGCATCATCAACAACTGCATCCTCTGAGCTCTTTGGACTGTCATAAAGTAAAGGTAGCAGAATATATTGTTGAGTAGGTACTGCATCAACATTATCCTTGATACATGCATTCTTATTAGTTTGATTCCCTGTAGTAACTGGCTCATAATTCATAGAGTTTGTTAATAAATCAATATCAAAGAGCCAATCTGGTCTACTCCCTGCAACATTGGGTTTGTTTTCAAGAAAGGTTATGTGTAGGTTTTCCTCTACCTTCCTAGTTCTAGTGTTAAATACCCTAAAAGCCTTCCTATTTATAAAGTATCCAACAAAGAACCCCTCATCAGCCTTTCTATCAAATTTGCCTAGGGAATCTAAGGTATTAAGAATAGTCACAGGACACCCAAAAGGTCTCATAAAACTTATACTAGGTGGTCTACCATGTAATAGTTCATAAGGTGTCTTGTTGTGAGGCTTGGTCACTAAAACCCTATTCTAAACATAACAAGCAGTACTAACTGCTTCAGCCCAAAATGTAGTAGGTAATAATGAATCTGCTAGCATAGTCCTAGCTGCCTCTATTAGTGTCATATTCTTTCTCACAGCAACTCCATTTTGTTGTGGAGTTCTGGCAACACTAAACTCCCTCTTAATCCCATTCATCCCACATAACTGATTCATGTCATTATTTTTAAACTTAGTTCCATTGTCACATCTGATGATTTTAACCTTATGATTTATTTGGTTTTCTATGCCAGTAATAAAAGTTTTAAGGACCCCACTAGTCTCATCCTTAGTGGCCAACAAGAAAACCCAACTAAACCTACTATAGTCATCAGTGACAACAAGGCAATATATCTTGTAATTGATACTCCTTACAGATGTTGGCCCAAATAAATCCATATGCAACATTTGTAAGGGTTGGCTGATAGAGCTCACAAGCTTGGTCTTACAAGAAGAATTGTGTTGCTTTCCCTTCTGACAAGCAACACAAGTATGGTTATTTTCAAAAAGCTTTGAAGGCAAACCTCTAACAAGGTTTCCCTTCACATGTTTGTTTATAGTTTTAAAGTTTATATGACCAAGCCTCCTATGCCATAAATTAGACTCGTCAATTGTAGCCTTTGCAAATAAACAAGTCAAACCTCCTGAAGGACCAACATTCTTTAGATCAAAACTGTACATGTTATTCTGTCTAAGAACTTTAAGCAAGACTTGACTTTCATCAAGTAGCTTAAAGTCAGGAGATAGAACAAGACATTCAGTCTTAGTGAAAAGAGCACTGTTTTTCTTGTCACACATTTGTGAGACAAAGAAAAGGTTAAACTTAAGTTCCTTTACAAAGTATACATCTTCAAAGTCTAATTTCTCAGTTCTAATTTTACCTTTTCTAGTAATTTTACCTCCTTTAGGACTTCCTGCAAATGCAACAAATCCACCATCAACCTCTTGATAATCTGTAAGAAAGGACTTGTTTACAGTCATATGCGTAGAGCATCCACTATAATATATTCCTTGATCCTGTAAAGTATATTGTGGATTACCCTACACTCAAAATAAGAGAATTAGTTTCTCTTGGGGACCCAAGCCATTATTGACTTGAGTCTGCCTTGTAGATCAACATAGTCAAATCTTTTAAACATGTATGATCCACTGTCTTTAGAGGTATGGTCAATAACATTTCATGTTGGTCTCCAAATCCAGCATGCTGAGGACATAATAGCATTTCCCTATATCCCACAGTAGCACTAACTACTGCTTTTGGCCCAACAGTAGTTACATTGTTAACCCTAGCAGTTTTAACTTTTTCATTAAGATTATAGGTTTTAGCTGCTAATTTTTGGTTAAAAGCCCTTTTTACTGGTGAATGTGCTTTAAAATAAGAATATGTTTTGGGTAATGCATCATTCACTTTTGATTTAGGGGCAACAGTTTTAATAGGCCTGGCAGTCCTAATTGATGATGCTGCTCTTGGAGAGTTTTGCTTAGCAGCATTAACTGGTACTTGTCCTGACTTTGTTGCAACTATTGTTGGAACAAAATTCCTTTTAGGATATGGGTGAGTCCATTTATTTTGGTGGTTCACCCTCTGAACATTATTCCATACTGGTCTAATTTTCCTTTGGCCAGTAACCCTTCCCTTATTATTCAACACATGTTTTTCTACTATTTTATTATCATAAAAATCATAGTCTTTGATTAAATGGTTGAAACTTCCACATACAAAACAAGCTTTCTTTATAAACTCAAAACCATTCCCTAGTTTCTGAGTCATCATTCCATTCCAGCTTCTTCTATTACCCCTAGGACTTTGACTTTTCCTGGGATACTCTACTTGCTTATGTGTGTTTTCCTTATTAACAGATTTTACATTCTCATCAGATTTGACAAAATTGATTTTTGTAAACTTTTGTTTTGTCTAATCAGTTTTAGGTATAAACACACTATTATTATCACTATCAGTGTCCCAATCTTCAATGATAAGAGCACTAGGCCTAACAGTTTTAGGATTTTCTACAATATCCTTACTAGTCTTAGATATACTAGTTTCAGTTTTACTCACTTTACTCTTATAGACAGAATTATCTAATCCAGCAAAGGATAAGTCAGGTCTTGAGGGCATGTAGTTCCCAGTGTAGGGAGGGGGAACTGCATGAAACCCTTCACCTATATTGAATCTATCATTTACAGGACTATTATCTACATCACTTTCTCTACTGTTAAATTATAACAACCCAGAATTTTCATCAAATGCATAACCAATCTATTTTACTATGATCACTATTATACGGGGAAATTTTTCGCTTTATTACATTACTTGCATTGTCAATATCTTAGTATGTCATAACTAAAGTAGACGAGCTCACGCAACCTATCTATGACAATCCTATGTCAAGAAAACATCATAACATGTCAAGTCAATATCATAATATCATTATTACAAAGTACATTATTCCTATAATGTACCATTCACAACGTTATATCTAAACGGGCTTTAAACCATTATCGTATGCCTCTAAAACCCTAATTTCATGAAGGGTTAATATCTAAAGTGAATGTACAAGCTACTAAAGCATATATACAAGTAATATAACATTTCATTTGAAATATAAACTCCCTCCAAGTCAAGTACAAGTTTTCAAAGCACAATGTACAAGTCATTAAGCATGACATCTAAAATAGTCGTTTTACCTCCAATTTCTTCACCACCACTTGTGTACAAGCTACTACACTCAAAATACAATGTGTAAACCCTAATTATTCTATTCATAAACTTTCATACACATTTTTACTCTTAAAACCCTAATACAAAAGTCAGAAACCCTAACCCGAGCAAAATACTAAACTATGAACCGTTTCTTCGTTTTTATCCATTGTAAACCTAAACCAATACTCAAATAAGTTGTAATAATATTAATTACAACATTTTCAACCACATTACATCATCATTTCACCATATTAACAACAATGTAAAAGAAATAAATCTAGAAAACCCTAATTATGCCCTAATTGGAACTTTGGACCCGTTTACTCTTTTTCGCCCATTTTAAACCCGAACCACCTATCAATTCTTATTATTAATATTTAATACAATCCTTACTCAAATATACAATGGCTTATCCAAATAAGCCATTGTATCCCTTTTTTAAAAACCACAGTTTTGACAATAGCTAAAAAAACTTGAAAAACAGTTTTGAAGCTTAAAGATTTTGGAAAAACAGGCTTGAATAAGCTCAAATACTTAAGCTAAATCTAACCATGTAACCTCAACCCATACCACACTATTTTTGACCCGTTTTCATGCTTAACCCAAACACCCTCTTAATTTCTAATTTGTGACTTTTAAGCTTAGTTTAGAACTAAAAACTTAAAAGAAAGCAAAAACAGATTAATTAACTAACCATTTAACAAGCAAATAAGCAAAGGATAATAAGGAATAAGCAGTAATAAGCAGGCAATTAAGCTATAAGCAAAGAAACAGTAAAACTTACAGAAGGTCCAAATGAATAGGTACTTAGAACTAATCCTAAACCCCTTAGTCCTTTGTTGTTCTGAATACACTTAAAACCCAAGGTCTCTTCCAGGTTTAGACCATGCTTCCTTTTGCTTATCAACAACAAAAATTTTAATATCTTTTTGGATAGAATTTTAGATAAAACTTTAATAACTTTTCATTAAACTTTTAAAACATAATACAAGGGTTCTTAAACTGGAATTTAAAAAAAAAAAATTACATAAACTTTTAAATTACATAAACTTTTTAAAAATTTTAAAAACTAAGAAAAAAAACTTCATATCGCTGCCTTCTTGGTCTTCTTACTTTTATAGCACAAACTTGTGCTACTTGTGTTACTTGTGAGAGGGGAGACAACATCCTTTGATCCTAGCCTTCAATTTCTTTAAAAAGAATCACACCCGTTGAAGTCAATACCCAATAGAAAGCAAGGGGATTGCCACAGTGGACTTTAAACCCATGTGGGTGTGGGGTTAAGTTATGGTGACATTTTTTGAGTATTGTGGGAGGTCAAACGAGGAGAAAATGACAGGTTGTGGGGTTATGGGTTTAGGCGGGAAATCACAAATGAAGTGTTACAGTGTTTTTAAAACTTGGGTGAAGGTTTGGGAGTTTAACAGGTTTGGTCCCTCAAAGTGTTAAGGGTGTTTGCAGTTTAAGTCCTTGTGGGTTATAGAAGTTTGGGGCTTTGGCAAGAACACCCCTTGAGGGTTATAATGATTATTACACCGCAAGTCCTTGTTAGTTATAAGAAGTTGTCTTTGGCAGCTTTGGCCCTTGGGGTATTTCTTTGCCAATTTGGCAGTTTTAACCCTCCTCTTCTTTTTCTTGTTTTCTTCTTTAAATAAGTTTAGGGTTTTGACAAATTTAGCCCTCAAACTTATTTTTCTTGACTTTTGGCTTCGGGGTTGACTTGGGTTGACTTTTCTACACTTGGGCTTGGACTTTGACTTTGTCTTTTTCCTGCTTTTCCATTCCGAGCCCGGTTTTGTCGTTTTGGCTTCGTTTTTCGTCCTTTTCTTAGATATCCGTTCCTGCACAACACAATTAGCAAAACAAGCATATATTTGGCATTTTAAGTCCGTTTTTGGTTATTTTAGCTCGTTTTTAATGGTAAAAGGTATGTGTAATTAAGCACATACCAAATATCTCCCCTACTTAGGTATTGCCGTGTACTCACGCATGCTATAAAGTAAGCATTTGGATAAAACTAAGAATCTCAACACCTGACTAATAACTTGAAAAGTAGCTAAAGTGGAGGTTTATTTGAGGAGTTAAAGACTCAAGAGTTTTGAAAATCCCCGTCTTTACCAATTTTTTTATTTCTACACATCTTTTTGTATTTTTCATTTTTTCTTTAATCAACTTAAATAGAATGTTTTGACTTTCGTTAGTTAATAAACTTTAAGGGGGATCATAGAACAAGATGCATTCGATCCGAGAATGCCCCATAAAGGATTAATTCATGTTTGGACTTTTTCACTTATTCCAAACCAAGATTAAAAACAAATCACTGTTAATTATGATTTAAGTTGCTAACACTACTCATATTGCAATTTGTAAACTTTTACTCCGAAATTTTTATCTTTTAAGGTGTATGTGCTATTGAATTTCAACATGGATCAAGTTTGTAATATTCTATGCTTCCCGTTCACCGAGAAGAATGAGTTTAATGGCGAGATCATCCCCATGTAGCGACTTTCGTCTCAGGCACATCCCAAACTTGCGGTTAATGGACCAGTTTGACACCCCACAGAGACTAGTATCGGGACTCTCGGACCTTAGGTTTCAAAAAAAACTCTCAGTTTTCCCGTATGCACATTGCATTTTAAATTATAATAGCCAAAGGTTAAAAAGCATATTTCGTATTTACAAAAGAGTTCTGATATTTACCAACTTAACATTAACTATTTGCGCAATTGTAACCTTCGACCTTTTAGAAGGCTGCAACATCGGTTGTGAGCCGGCAAGATGCAGCAAACTTTTATCAGTCTCAGATAATTATTCTTACTATGGGTTTTCTTTAGAAGGCTGTAACATCGGTTGTGAGCCGGCAAGATACAGCAAACTTTTATCAACCCACAGTTTATATTTATTATATTTTTGCATTTTTCATCATTTTTTTAATTGGGAAAACGTCTTTTTGAAAAATTCAAGTATAAATTTGAACTAAGTCTAAAGTTTTTGCTATATACTACATAAAAAATTATGAGTTAAGTTTAATTTTCCAATGTGCACATATATTAGTCAGGTTATTTCTTTATGAGAAAAAGCGACAAATTACACACATGAGCTCTTAAGATTTCCAAATAATCCTTGTTTAGCATACAACTCATACTTAACACTATCATTTTTCATTCTTCGCGAATATTCGCGAACGCTTAGTCTAAAAGTTAAGGAACAAGCTAGAGCTCAACACGCTCGATCGAGTCAAAATTTATTCTTATTCTACCCAGCAGGAAAGTCAAAATTGTGACAAAACACTTATTTTATTTTTGAAAATTTTTAAATTTTTTCATTTTTTTTGAAATTTTGGTGGTAAAAACGGGATTACGTGATAACAACGGCTGCAGGCAAAAATCAAATCGAAGATCCCCCCATACTAGAATGAAACATTGTCCTCAATGTTTTACGAAGGGTTTCTACGTAAATCCTAAGCCGTTTATGAAGTATGCTTAAAGATAAACGTTAGTCGATAAGATTAGGATATCGGGATTCCCAAATGAAGCTGAGGATTGTGAAGCTCTTGTGATCGAAGGACAAATAGCACGAGAGGCTTCAAAAATCCGGGACATCCTGGACAATACAGCACAAAACACAACACATGGAAAAGGAAAGAGGCAAGCCTCCTCACAACAACTAAACACTTATTCATAAACTAGCATACTACTACTACTGAAAAACTAGGATAAGCATGGGGTGCCTCCCACGAAGCGCTTGTTTAGGGTCACTAAGCTTGACCCAATTCCCTGAATTCAGTTGTCCTTAGGGAATGTTTGGAGGTCAGGGATATCCATAGCAGGGATATCACCTCCAAATTGGCTTGAGACGATGACCATCTTACTTTGAAGTTTGGCCCGGGTTTTGGATTATACTCAATGGTGCCTTTATGGAAAGACTTGAACAATGGTAAATGGTCCTGACCAACGGGACTTCAATTTGCCGGAGAAAATTTTCAATCTTGAGTTAAAGAGGAGGACTTGTCACGGTTGACAAACGCGGTTTTTGTCTTTGCGTCATGCATTTCTCTTGTTTTCTCTCTTTGTAGATCTAAGATTTTCTATAGCTTGATCACGCAGTTCACTTAATTCATTGAGTTGAACTTTGCGTTGATCACCCTGTTTGGAGATCAAAGTTTGCATTTTTAAGGGCCCAGTAAGCTTTGTGCTCCAACTCAATCGGTAGATGACATGCCTTTCCATATACAAGCTTGTACGGAGTACACCCGATGGGTGTTTTGTATGCTGTACGGAAGGCCCAGAGAGCGTCATCTAGTTTGTCCGACCAAGAGGCACGATTTTCGCCCACTGTCCTTTCAAGAATTCTTTTTAAACCACGATTTGATACTTCAACCTGCCCACTTGTCTGGGGATGATACGCGGTGGAGAGACGATGAGTGACTCCATATTTAAGCATGTCCTTTGCCAAACTGGTCTTGCAAAATGCGTTCTCACGTTCATGATGATTGGCAAGGGGAGCACCAAATCTGCAATGAGAGTTTAAGATAATTTGCAACTACATTCGGGCGTCGTTGGTGGGGAGCGCCTTTGCTTCAACCCATTTTGACAGATAGTCGACAGCCACAAGTATGTATTTGTTGCCTTTAGAAGATGGGAAGGGTCCCATGAAGTCGATGCCCCAAACGTCAAAGATTTCACAAACTTGGATGGAATTTTGAGGCATCTCATCCCTTTGTGAAATTTTTCCTTGTCGTTGGCACGAGTCACAATTTTTAACCAACTCGTGTGCATCCTTATATATTGAAGGCCAAAAGAATCCGGCATCAAAGACCTTTTTGGCGGTGAGATTTGCACCATGATGTCCCCCGGTGGGTCCATTGTGGCAAGCTTCGAGAATGTCACGAGCTTCCTTGCCGTGCACACACCGCCGGATCATTTGATCCGCACAGATTTTGAATAAGAAGGGGTCATCCCAGAAGTAGTGTTTGACATCTTTGAAAAACTTGTTTTTCTGTTGGGATGACATTCCCCTTGACATCGAGTTCACCCGATGGTAGTAGGCGAAATCTGCAAACCATGGTGGGACTATCTGCTAGCAAGACAACCGATCCAAGAGTTTCGAGAGGAAATGTTTCAGTGATTTCCTTGTTCTCGAGTTTATCTTGATGAGGGTTCTCAAGTCTTGAAAGATGATCGGCGGCCAGATTTTCTGCTCCTTTTTTGTCTCGGATCTCAACATCAAATTCTTGGAGCAAAAGGATCCACCGCATCAGTCTTGGCTTGATCTTCTCCTTTAGCGAAGAGATACTTTATAGCAGGGATATGGTCGGTATACACTATGCTTTTAGACAAAACAAGATACGACCGAAATTTCTCAAAAGCGTACACCACGACAAGTAATTCTTTTTTGGTCGTAGTGTAGTGTGCTTGAGGTTCAGTCATGGTTTTGCTGGCATAGTGGAAGTGGTTGAAAGGCTTGTTCTTTCGTTGCCCTAGGACTGACCCAATTGCAAATTCACTTGCATCACCACATGAGTTCGTAAGGGCAAAGTCCAGTCGGGAGAATCAAAATCCGTGCCTCAGTCAATTTTCTTTTAAGTGTATTAAAGGATTCGATACACTCTTTTGAGAAGAAAAATGGAGTCTCTTTTTCAAGCAGGTGGGTCATTGGGCGGGCTATCTTTGAAAAGTCTTGTATGAATCGTCGGTAAAAACCGGCATGCCCAAGAAAACTTCGGACACCTTTCACAGTAGTCGAGTGAGGGAGCTTGGCGATAACATCAAACTTTAGTCGATTCGACCTCATTCCTGGTATTTGAGATTTTTATGTCCTGAGAACGATGCTTCTTTTACCATGAATGGCTTTTCTCCCCAGTTTAGGACCAAATTGGTGTCTTCACACCATTTTAACATTTTGTCCAAGTGGGATAGGCATGTAGAGAAAGAATCCCCGAAGACTGAAAAGTCATCCATAAACACTTCCATCGTTTTTTCGATCATGTCGTGGAAGATTGCCCATATACAGCGTTGGAACGTGCCGGGGTGCATTGCATAGCCAAAAGGCATGCGACGTAGGAAATGTTCCGTTGATGGGAAAGTAAAGGTTGTCATTTCTTGGTCTTTTGGGTTCTTGGGTGAATTCTGGAAATAACCTGAAAAGCCATCGAGGAAACAATAGTATTGGTTTCCCGCGAGTCTTTCGAGCATTTGGTCCATGAAGGGAAGTGGGAAGTGGTCCTTTCGGGTAGCCTCATTCAACTTTCTGTAGTCGTGATACTCTCCACCCTTAGTGTACCCATCGAGTCGTATAAGTTCATTTTTCTTCATTCTTTTCGACGGGACATGCCATCCTTTTGGTACACAATGCACCGGCATTTCCCATGGGACTGTCAGTGATTGGATAAATACAATCCGGCAGTCAAGAGCTTTTCAACTTCTTTCTTGATGACGTCGTGGATTTTTGGATTAACCTGCCTTTGATGGCTGAACCGTCGGTTCGTTGTAGTCCTCTTCCTGAGAATTTTGTCGTGTACAAAACTCATGGGGTTGATACCCCTTGAGATCAGAAAGTTTTCCAAGCGATGGCTCGCTTGTGGACTTTAGAACTCGATTAGAGTGCCTTTTCTCATTTTCAAGTCTTTTGCAATTATGAGGGTAACTTGTCGTCACCCTCCAGAAATGCATATTCCAAATGAGGTGGCAAGTCCTTGAGTTCAACCTCAGGGGGCTCATTAACTGAAGATTTTTCATTGTTTGCTTCACAAATCTTTAGATCTTTTCGAGTTTCAGGAAAATAATTTCCTTGGAGAGGTGGTGATGGTTCACTATTGAGAATTGCTTCGAGGAGAAGAATGTCCCCTTCAGGGTCATAATAAGTTGGATCAACTTCCGGTGAAGTTGGATCATCCTCTAAAGCAAGAAAAGAGTCGGCTTCCTCAAAAAGGAGAAAATCACTGTCCCGAATGGAAGTTAATGTTGGAGAGAAGTGAGACGATTGGATCATTGTAAGGAGTAGATGCCACTTGAGATTCATTTGAGAAACCAAGAACTTCGTGAGAGTGTTCTTCACAAGCCCATATCAATGACGTCAATTCGGTTTTGGTCATTATGATCTGTTAGTCAGACGTGTACCTCGGAAGTTTGGTCCAGATTGACTGTAATGTCCTCTTGCCAACACGTGGGTTTCTCGCCCTCGTATACATCGATTAATGCTCGACTTGTTTTAGAAACCTCCTCCCGAGAAATTAGAGGTTTCAAGGGTCTGGTTCAAAATCGACGACTACGAAATCTGCAGGATATGGGAACTTCCCACCGTCCATAGACGTCTTCATTGATACCGATTGTTTAGAGATTGAACGGTCCGTAATTCAAGCGTCATGCAACGTCGAAGTTTGTTAGGAAGAGAGAGAGTTTTCTAGACGAAATATGGCATAAGATTAATGCTTGCACCAAGATCATCCAAGGCGTTGATGTATTTATCCCGAATAAATTCACATGGAATGAGAATTCGGCAGGGGTTCTCCAGTTTATTGGTAACTTGTTAGGATGTGGGTGAGCAATTCTCATTCAACGGGGTTCTAGCCATTTCACTCAACTTTTCTTTGTTTCCGATTAAGGTTTTTAGAGTCGAGGCGAATTTTGGCATGAGCATCAAGGCATCCGTAAAGCTAATTTCGAAACTCAAATCTCTAAAGATTTCATAGAATTTCTCAATTTGGTCGTTAGCTTTCTCACGACGTCTTTCATCATTTCTTCTTGAAGGAAATGGAATTGATGCTTTTTGGTTAGGCCTTGAAGCACTAACTGGAGCATTTGCGGGTTCAGAGATTGATTCATGATTGACAATAGGGACAACCGGAGGTGGGACGTCTTCGGTGCTTCCGTTATTAGTAGGATGCATCGTGTCCTTTGTGACCTCGGTATCACGTTCTACTACTTTAGGAGAAGAAGTAGTATGAATCGTGGGTCCCTTGTAAGCTACACCACTTCGAGTGGTAATACCCTTCAAATCCTCTTTCGGGTTAGTAACGGTGTTACTAGGGAGAGTTCCCGAAGTAGAGGCGGTATTCATCTTGATGAAGTTACCTAGCATACTTTCAAGTCTTTGATTTGAAGTAGCCAAGTTGTTCAATTGATTTTGCATGTTTTGACCTTGAGTTTGCATGTTCCTCATCACAGCATCATTAGCTTTTACGTAGCTATGGAAATCTTCCATGATACACTTGAATTTGAGGAGCTGGAGCTTGATAGGCGGGAGCTTGATAAGCAGGAGGTTGAACAACCTGAGGTCGATAGACTTGACCTTGATTAACCGGGGGTTGGTAAGTTGGAGCTTGATTGAAATTCCTTCGGTTTTGGTTGTAACGATTTTGATTGTTTCCTTGATTTTGCATATGATTGTTTTGAACGGGAGGTATAAATCCGGGTGTGTCGAATTTGATTTTAATTCGGGGCTCGATACGGTGTTTCCTTGGTTGAATTAGCTGCGGCTGCTTGAGAGACATATTCTTGGATATTATCTCTATAAACATTGCCAGAAGTGGCTGGACAAGTTTGGTAGGAATGAGCACCACCGCAAGTAACACAACTTTCCTCAACCGCTTTACAGGGAGTAGGAGGCGGTGAAGATTGTATTTTTTTTGAAGGAGTAAAGCTTTTACCATTTCTTTTAACTCAGCAACTTCGGAAGAGATTCCGGGGGTGGAAGTGCTCGCACTCACTTTGGCAACAACGGGTTTGTTGCGTCAATTACGGACTTTGGATTTGCTTTCGATGATTCTTAGGCAATCACGAGGCATTTTGTCCAAAAAGTTGCCACTATCCGCGGCGGATTTAACGAATCCTTAATCGTTAGAGTTCAATGTATTATAGGAAATGTTTCAAGTTGATGCAGTTCAGAAAATCCATGATTGTGGATCATGCCGAAGAAGATCATTAAAATCTATCCCAAGCTTCATAAAAAGTCTCTTCAAATCTTCATCTCCCTTTGTTGAAATCTCGTGATTTCATTTCGAAGATTTGTGGTTTTGGAAGGAGGGAAAAATTTGTTGATGAATTTTGAAACAAGATCATCCCATGTTTGAATCGACCGAGGGGGTTCTTTCTCTAGCCAAATGCCGGCTTGCACCCTCGAGGGAAAATGGGAAAAGCATAAGCTTTACCGACGTACTCGGGACGTTCGGGAACTTCATCGTAGAAGTGATCTTGTTGAAATATCGGATGTGGGACATGTGGATTTCCTTTGTCATGTCCGGAAGGAACTGCTTGTTTTGAACGAGGTTGATTAAACCATGCTTCAACTCAAAGTTAGCATTGATTTCAGGGACTACAATTGCATCTTCGTACCCCTCAGTGGGTGCTTCGAGCAATTGAGCCATGGTACGATTATCAGCCATCGGAGGTGGGGGAGGAGGTGGTGGATTTTCAAAAGGGTCTTCAAGATTAAACGGCTCAACAACAGGAGGTGGGGCCTGGTGTTGTTGATTATGAAGATTACGAGTTTGGGAACGAGTCGTTGCATTACACTAGAAAGAAAAATTTATCACTAATTTTTTTTTGTTTTGGGTTTATCTGAAGTTAATTCACAATTTATTTAATAACGGACAACGAAGAAGACAACTTAAACCTAATAATCGACAAGCTTCTCGGTAACTCTTCGAAAAGAAAAACGCAAAAGGTGCGGGAGGAAATAAGGAAGCGTGAAGTATTAAAAACCTTATCCTTTAGGGTCGTAGTTCCTAGGAAAACCCGCCTTATACCCCTCTTAGAGTTTGTTTATCTTTTTAAAGGTGAACCGTACCTCGCTAGTGACACAAAAAGGCAAGTTTTTAAATCTTTTGTTCGAGTTGGGAACCACAAAGTTCACCGGAAGTTATTATGATAATACCTCAGTTGAGAATATTATATTTTGGCATTTTATCAATTTGTTAATTTTATTTGTAATTAAAGATAATGTTTTTATATTTTTGATTTTTTTTTTAGTTTTTTAAATGATAATTATACTAAAAAGGGAAAATTAAATTATTTTTGTACTTTTTGGTTTTTTTTTTTTTTAGTTTTATATAATATGCACAGATTCAAACACAAATGCCAAACGTAACGATTGTCGGTATCACAGCCTCCCCGGCAGCGGCGCCAAAAATTGATTAGAGAATTTCTTTCAAATTATAATATATAATATATATTAAAATATAAAATATATAAGTAATTTAAAAAAAACAACAACAATCAATGTAACCGGAAGCAGTATAGACTTTTCCCGGGTCGTTAATCCCCAATGAGGCTGTGCTGGAAAATCGATACAGTCGGAAGATTTGAGTTTGAAGGAGAGAAATGATTTGAGAGTGGGGGAAAAGCTAAATTAAAAATAACAAACAAAACGTTTAAGAAAATCTAAAAAATATGAAATTCACAGCTAGAAACGAGAGCACGGACCCCGATACAAAGGGGGAAAAACTAAATTCTTTAAAATGTACCTACTGAAGAAATTTTCATTCTAAATACTCTATGAGAAAATAACGAGAATGAAAGGGGACTAGACTGAAAACGGAGGTCGTTTTGACCCAAAACGAGCAAGTCAAAAAGAGCACCCGAGCCGTTCTTTAAAATCATAAGTTATAAAAATGGACCTTACGAAAATTTTTTTATATTTTTCCTACAAACTTATAAGACTAGAAAATTTTCTAAAAAAGAAAAATATTTTTTTTGATATTTTGTATTTTTTTATGAATTTTTAAAAACTTTTAAAATAAATTAAATTATAAAAAAAATACTAAAACGACTTTTAAAAATTCTGAAAACTTCACCTAATATACTTACTCACTATAACTAACCTACGAAAAATAAGAAAACTAAAAAGTGATTATAAATAAGCCGCTAATAAGCTGTCACAGCTTTATAGGCAAAGGGTGAAAACTGGTATATACTCTTAAGCCTTGGGACTACTAAGTAAAAGCCCAGGGCGCACGGTCGTGTGTATAAAAGGGGGATGTATCGAGGGTTGAGACACAGGGTTTGAGTCTTGATCACGGATCACCCTTTCTTCCTTTTTTTTTGTGAAAAACTTTGTGAACCAAAGTTGTTAAGCTTATTGAGCTTAACAACTTTCAAAACTACAACTTTTTCTAAAAAGCTAAGAATAAGCTTAAAAAGAGCTTTTTAAAATGACAGAAGCTAAAATGAGCTTAAGGCAAAAAAAAATGGCTAAGTCTTTTTGGTCTTTTTGGGAAAATAAGCTAGACTTGGAACTAATAAGCTAAAGGGGGGGGGGGGCTAAACTAACCTAAATAAGCTCTAAGTACTAAAATGCAATAACTAAATAAGCTGAAAGAGGGCTTAATTGACAGGAAGCTAAATTGGCTTAAAAGGACTTAAGGGGCTTATCACTTGGTTGTTACACAAAATAAGCAAGCATTGGAAAATAAGCAAACACACTTAAACTACCTAACCTAATGAGCTACTAGGAAACAACAAAAAGCATTGAGTAAGCTAAATAAAGCTAGAAAGAAAATAACAATCCCTACACTAGAGCTAAGCAAAAATAGCCAAAGGGCTACTTTGAGCTTAAAAATAAGCTATCAAAGGGGCTTTTTTAAGGACTGAAAACTTAGGGAACTTAACAAAGAGCTTATGGGCTCTTAAGATAAGCCAAAATCTAGGGCTTGAGTTCACTGAAAAGCTAGATTGGTGGCTTAAATGTTACACCACTTAGTCACTGGGAAATTAGCAAGGACAAGGCTTATATTGACGCTTATTTTAAAGGGGGACTGTCAAATAAGGGGGGCCTTCAAATAAAGAAACTAAGTTAAAACAGATTAAGAACACCAATAAATGAACTTGTGCACAAATTTTAAGCTTCTAAAACACTAATAATCCTGCTGATTTTAGAGAATGAAAAAGGGCTTTTAGCTTTTATAAAAATGACACTTAAAATTTTGGTAGGTTTGACTCAACAAGTCAAATGACCAAAGGATTTTTGACAGCTTGTTTAAACACACAAAAGACATTCTTTTTAAAGCACAACTCAAATATACAATGGCTTATCCAAATAAGCCTATGTATCCCTTTTTTAAAAACCACAGTTTTGACAATAGCTAAAAAAAACTTTGAAAAACAGTTTTGAGCTTAAAGATTTTGGAAAACAGGCTTAAATAAGCTTAAAAACTTAAGCTAAAACTAACTTTGTGACCACAACCCATACAAAACTTGTTTAGACCCGTTTTCATGCTTAACCCAAACACCCTCTTAATTTCTAATTTGTGACTTTTAAGCTTAGTTTAGAACTAAAAACTTAAAAGAAAGCAAAAACAGATTAATTAACTAACCATTTAACAAGCAAATAAGCAAAGGATAATAAGGAATAAGCAGTAATAAGCAGGCAATTAAGCTATAAGCAAAGAAACAGTAAAACTTACAGAAGGTCCCAAATGAATAGGTACTTAGACAATCTAAACCCCTTAGTCCTTTGTGTTCTGAATACACTTAAAACCCAAGGTCTCTTCCCCCCCCCCCCCCCCCCCCCCCCCCCTGGTTTAGACCATGCTTCCTTTTGCTTATCAACAACAAAAATTTAAATATCTTTTTGGACAGAATTTTAGATAAAACTTTAATAACTTTTCATTAAACTTTTAAAACATAATACAAGGGTTCTTAAACAGAATTTAAATTACATAAACTTTTAAATTACATAAACTTTTTAAAAAAAATTTTAAAACTAAGGAAAAAAACTTCATATGTGCCTTCTTGGTCTTTCTTGCTTTTATAGCACAAACTTGTGCTACTTGTGTTACTTGTGAGAGGGGAGACAACATCCTTTGATCCTAGCCTTCAATTTCTTCAAAAAGAATCACACCCGTTGAAGTCAATACCCAATAGAAAGCAAGGGGATTGCCACAGTGGACTTTAAACCCATGTGGGTGTGGGGTTAAGTTATGGTGACATTTTTGGTATTGTGGGAGGTCAAACGAGGAGAAAATGACAGGTTGTGGGGTTATGGGTTTAGGCGGGAAATCACGAAGAAGATGTACAGTGTTTTTAAAACTTGGGTGAAGGTTTGGGAGTTTAACAGGTTTGGTCCCTCAAAGTGTTAAGGGTGTTTGCATTTTAAGTCCTTGTGGGTTATAGAAGTTTGGGCCTTTGGCTAGAACACCCCTTGAGGTTTAACTGATTATTACCCTGCAAAGTTTGTTAGTTATTAGAAGGTTGTTCTGTGGCAGCTTGTGGCACTTGGGTATTTCTTTGACATTTTGCAGTTTTAACCTCCTCTTCTTTTCTTGTTTTTTCTTTAAATAGTTTAGGGTTTTGACCACAAATTACCCTCAAACTTATATTTCTTGACTTTTGGCTTCGGGGTTGACTTGGGTTGACTTTTCTACACTTGGGCTTGGACTTTGACTTTGTCTTTTTCTTGCTTTTCCATTCCGAGTCTGGTTTTGTCGTTTTGGCTTCGTTTTTCGTCTTTTTCTTAGATATCCGTTCCTGCACAACACAATTAGCAAAACAAGCATATATTTGGCTTTTAAGTCGTTTTTTGTTAATTCTGGCTCGTTTTAAAAGGTTAAAAGGTATGTTTAATTAAACACATAACCACTGACTTTACAACAATTTCCTCATTTCCCACAGCAGCACTAACTACTGCTTTTGGCCCAGCAGTAGTTACATTGTTAACCCTAGTAGTTTTAACTTTTTCATTAAAATTATTGGTTTTAGCTGCTGATTTTTGGTTAAAAGCCCTTCTTACTAGTGAATGTGCTTTAAAATAAGAATATGTTTTGGGTAATGCATCATTCACTTTTGATTTAGGGGCAGCAGTATTAACAGGCCTGGCAGTACTAATTGATGCTGCTGCTCTTGGAGAGTTTTGCTTAGCAGCATTAACTGGTACTTGTCTTGACTTTGTTGCAACTGTTGTTGGAACAAAATTCCTTTTAGGATGTGGGTGGTTAATTTTTTTGTGGTGTTCACCCTCTGAGCATTGTTCCATACTGGTCTAATTTCCCTTTGACCAGTAACCCTTCCCTTATTATTCAACACAGGTTTTTCTACCATTTTATTATCATGAAAATCACAGTCTTTGATTAAATGGTTGAAACTCCCACACACAAAACAAGCTTTCTTTATAAACTCAAAACCATTCCCTAGTTTCTGAGTCATCATCCCATTCTAGTTTCTTCTATTATCCCTAGGACTTTGACTTTTCCTAGGATACTCTACTTGCCTATGTGTGTTTTCCTTATTAACAGATTTCACATTCTCATCAGATTTGACAAAATTGATTTTAGTAAACTTTGGTTTTGTCTGATCAGATTTAGGTCTAAACACACTATCAGTGTCCCAATCTTCAATGATAGGAGCACTAAGCCTAACAGTTTTAGGTTTTTCCAAACTATCTTTATGAACTGTTATCATTCAAACATGATGTTTTAGATTTTGGGACCTGCCTTTGTAAAACTCTGATTTGAAATGAATGATAACATATCTTTTGAATAAACGTCTCTTTTGGGTCGTTTTCTATGATTATGATTGTTGTATCCATGAAGTAATACTTCAGATTAGCTTCTGCTGCTATATTGTAAAAATGGGGGTGTTACAGAAACACACTATGAACCACTTCACTCTCATTCATTTAACTATCATAACCAAGACCAGCTTTGTCTTTAGCACTTATTTGACTATTTATCAGTTTTATTAGATTCTTTGATGATTCTTCAAATTTTTCTAGTTTAAGTTTCAAATTATCTTTCTCTTTTAAAGCTTTTGCTAACTAATTTTTAAGGTCTTTGATAGAGATATCTTTCACTTGGACATCATACTTTAAAATTTTAATATATTCTTCATAAACAGCTTCATTCTTTTCATGAAAAACTAACCTAGCTTCTAATGATTCTAATCCTATTTAATAACCTATAATTTCTAGATTAGATTTATTAAGAGCTTAACGCTTTTGATCATACTATTTTTGAAGAGTTTCATATGATTTTAAGCAATCTTTAGAGCAAGTATGTACCTCAGAGTCTGAACTTGATGAACTTGATGAGCCTTAGGATGTATAGGCCATTAGAGCAAAGTTCGTAATGCCACCTATCCCATTTTGAACAACCAAGGCATTTGTAGTAGATGTATCCACTAGTGCATTCCTTCTTGGACCATCTCCAATTCTATTCCCTGATTCCTTGGTGCCCTGCATTCTCTAGCAAAGTGACCTCTCTTGTGGCAGTTGTAACATTCAACCTTTATCTTATCAAAGCCAACAGTTTCTTTGCCATTGAAATTCACATTCCTTCTTGTATTCTTTAAGAATCTTTTCACCCTCATGGTAAGCATGGCCACCTGCCATTTGAGATCCATCTCTTCAAGATCATCAATATCAATCTGCTCTAGATCTTCATTGTCTAATTGTGGACTATTAGATTGATTATCAAAGAAGGAAAACATGACATCATCAGCATAAGTTGAGGAAGAAGCTTGTCCCTGTGAACTAGCAGTAGAAACTTCATGAGCAGTATTAACTGCTTCATTAGTACTGCTAGTGTTTTCTGAAGATACAAAAGCCACATTTTAAGAGTTTGAGCTTGATTGACCTTTAATCTCAGATTCATACACCTTCAGATTATTATACAAATCATCCATGCTCAATGTGTCTAGATCAGATTTGTTTCTCATGATTAAAGCAATATTGTTCTAAGCTAATGGTAGACTTCTCAACAACTTCAGATTTGCATCTTCTTGAAAGATAACTTCACCATGAATTTCTAATTGGCTGATGAGTTTCTGAAACCTATCATAGGTTTTATCCAGTCCTTCAGATCTTGATGCAGCAAAATTCTCATATTGCTGCTTCAGTATGGTTTTCTGCATTTTCTTTGATTCTTTGTTGCCTCCAAACCTGGCCTTGATTGCTTCCCATAAGGTCTTTGCATCCTTGATTCCATGAAACTTCAATAGGTGCTCATCAGGAATGGCCAACAACAGAGTGCTTTTTGCTTTCAATTCATTCTTTCTTGCTAGCTTTTGTTCAACAGTTTTAGGAGGAATGAGACCTTCAGTACCAGCACTAGCTGATGCAATAGCAGGTGCATCGCCATTCACAATAACCTCCCAAAGAGCATAATCAGTGTGAGTAAGATATTGCTCCATTCTTATGCTCCAGAGATCATAGTCTCCTGTTTTGAGTACTGGAAGTTTTAGTGCAGACACTGTTTGGGTAGTTTCTGATTGTGACTCCATCTTTTCTTTGACTAACAGATCTTGTGTAGATATAGTGTTCTTCTTATTCAAAGTTTCTCAACAAGCTCTGATACCACTTGTTGATCCCTTTTGAACAGATCTTACTTAGCTTGTTAAAGCTTAGTTGTGTTGGATAGATCCAAAACAACTATAGTAGAAACTAAGATTGAGAATATCACAAACTATGCGGAAACTAGTTTGCAATACTAAAAAGAACAATAAAACAGTAAACAAACTTTTACTAAACTTTAAACCTCAATATGAAACGATCACTCTGAATAGTGATAGGGTTACAAAATAACATTGAAGCTACGAATATCAAAGATGTACACCTAACATTATTCCCTATGACCTCCTTTTATACACCAAAGAGTCCTACAAGGCTTACAATACTTTCCTAACTTATCATGATCTTTTCTATAAACAAACATAATCTCTTAAACAAGTACGTTATACATATCTTCTTTACAAATAACTAATACTTATCTTCGTAAGTATTCTTGTTCTCTAATCAATCTTTGATCTCATCTCTGTCAGCATAATTCTTCCAGCAGTAGTAATCACTCAGCAATTGTAACTAAGCACAAGCAGTATTAACCACTTAGAAGTTTACTCTAGCAATATTAACATACACTAGCAGTACTAACTTTTGTACTAGCAGTAGTAACTACTTAGTATATTTTTAGTCTTCATCTCTGAGCAGTCTTAACTTCTATTAGCAGCAGTAACTTTATGCTAATAGTACTAATATATACTAACAGTAGTAACTAGCAGTAGTAACTTTTATAGTACCAGTACTAACTACTTAGCATAATTTTCATTAGTATTGCCATCCACACTAAGTTATGATTGACAGCACTAATATATACCTGAGCAGTAGTAACTCTAAGAATCATCTTGAAGTCTTTTAATCACATGAAATGATTCCTCACTATAATTTACAAGTTCTTAGACCTTTTCATAGTTTTATAAACCTTTTCATATTTTTATAAACCTTTTCATAGTGTACTACTAAGGATGCCCTTATACCCATAAATTTATACCAAACAAAACTAATAAAATTAATATCCCCAATCTCTAATCAATGTTATACCATTAGTGATTTCGAATAGTATACCAAAAGCACCCTTATAAATGGTTGATGAAGTTCTAACATGTTCATGAAATCATAAAGTTGCATCCGTTTTAGAACCCGAGTACGTACGAGATTTGAACAAATAATATGACAGATGCTACTATTTCAATAGTTTTGTTTTTAAGTTAAATATTGTGAATTAATAAATTCATGGTTTTATAATGTTTACATTTTTCTATAAAATTATATTAAAGTTTCAAAACTTATATAGTTATAATAAATGTGCATGCACGAGTTTTGTCATACCCCGCCAAGGCAGAATCACAAGGCATGATCAATAGGCATCATCACAACACAATGCGTCAAAATATTAATACATATAGACTTGGTTGCAATCGCTTAACTACCTGGGGACATGAGATATCTTGATACTTTTGGTATGCATTACTTGAGCTTCCAGTGGGAAGAAATGTGAGAAGAATTATTCAAGCGTGAGAAGATACGTTGCTGATCTATTTGATGATACCCCGAATGGATAATCACTAAGCTTATTATTAAAGAAGAAGTAACATTTGATGTGGGTATCCTACTAATTCCGTTGTGTACTTAATCATTCTAAGCTTGTAATAAAGCTTTGAAACTGCTTGAGAAGAAGATTATCGGTTTAGGGGGAAGCTATTAAACTTTAAAATGAAGAAATATGTATCATGAAAATAGAGGGGGGAATCAATTTAAAAAGCTTCTCCCTTAAACAAGAAGTATATTGGTTAATTAGTTCATCCTACTACAGTATTTCTCCTACAAATGTACTATAAAGATGATTTCCATGTTGAAGGAGTAGGCCAAGTGCAAGATGCATTGAAGTCAAATGAAAAGAAGCAATTCTGAAAAAACTTTATTCGACATGACCAGAGGTGTAAGAAAATGAAGTTTTTCAAGACATGCAGCTAATTTAGAAACTTTGAGATGACCAAAAACTGTATGAAAGAAAGTTGAGCATCAGTAGAAGCAAAGGAAGGAGAAAAAGGAGGCCACTCACTGAAGACATCATCAATAGCAATTGGAAAGCTTCAATGGAAGTTTCTTGTTCTTAATACATTATGTACTTGTTAGGGAAAATAATGTAAAGTAATTTTGGTATAGATCACTCATCATTACCCATGGGGAAGAGATTGTTAGGAAAAATTTCATTTTATTTGACGATTGATGAGACACATTACAGAATTAAAAAATAACCATTTGTTTAAATATAGTTCCATTAAACCAGGAGGGACTAAGAAAAGGCATTATTGTATATGTTGTGAGGTAGGAGCGTAACGGGGCTAGATATAAATAATAAAAAAACAACCCCCAAAAAACCATCAACCCACACCACCACCACCGCGCCCGCCCCACCCCCAACCACGTGCCATCTAATGCTTGGATTAATAGCTACTCAATGACTCAAGAACACACTTGGATAACCTACAACTTTCCATCTTTCAATTTACAACACAAAGACAAAAATGTTTTCTCTCGTAACACATTTCTCCCTTTCTCTTCTCTCTTCGTCTCATCTTCTCTCTTCTTTCTCTCATTCTCTCATCTCTCCTTCTCTCCCTTCTCTCTTTTGCTTTTGGTTTCTCTCTACTCCTTTGTTTCTCTTCTCCTCTCACTACACTCCTCCTTCTACTCCTCCTTTCTTATCCTCTCTACTCTCTCAACTCTCCTCTTTCTCTTTCCTCTTCTTCCTTCTTCTCTCAGGCATCTTCTCTCTCTCTAACTACCTCTCCACTCTCTTTCCTTCTCTCTACTCTCCTCTCACCCTTCTCTCATACTCTCCTCTCTACTATACTCTACTCTCTCCTCCTTTACTTCTCTCTACTACTCTTCTTCTCTCTACTTCTCTTCATGTCTCCTCTCTCTTCCATCTAACTCTCTCTCTCACCCCTCTCCGACAGGACATCGGTTTCGAACTTTCATCACCTCTATCAGACTACCTCGAAATCGATCTCGATCAAGCTGCTACTACGATGCTCATCTCTCAATCTGTTCAAGAGCTAGACACATCTTGACTCATAACACAATGATTATCGAGTCCTCTCTCTTCTCTGATGTATGATGAATAGTCTCTCAACGGTATAAGGCGACTCATCGTGTAAGAACCTCGATATTGTCACTTATCATCTACATCTAAGAAAACTACAACAATGGACACGCGTGAAGAATCTGACTTACTCGATATAGATCATCTCTACGAGCTACAATCTATCTTATTTTTCCATCTCAACAAGTCCTTGAAGAGCATCTCGAGAGATTACTTCACTAGTCTAACTCTCAATACTCTTATGCGTGGTAGTACAATTAGCTCAGCACTACTTGCCTAACTTACTTCAGTAACAACTAAGATCACTACTCTCTCGCTGATATTTACTTGCTAAAAACTGCTTATATCTCTAGCGATCCGATTTCTCTTGAAATGAGAGCGAGAGACACACTAGCTTCAAAATACATCATAAAAGGACGTAAGATGCCTATGACACAATCTGGACAGGATGATAGGTCATTTATATTGTGCGTGACAGTCAGGGCTAAAAGAGGTAGCTGAGTGAGACACGCTATAGTATTAGGTTATTACACTGTTATGTATAATATACCAGGATTATTTTTGGATAAACTTTTGACACAATGAAGACAGTTAAATCTATCTTGAGGTATCTCACACATCTATCTTTAATTTGAAGAATGATTGGTGAGTGAGAGGAGTGTTTACGATTTATGTAAGACTCTTACTATTATAGTTGGTTTGATGATCAGCGGGTGGAGGCGTTGGCTGCTTAGTTGAGGTAGAGAGGAGATTGCTGATGGTGGAAGTATGTTGTGGGTTGGGGTCGTGCGAGAATAGAGCAGATGTAGAGGGAGTGAGCGCTGATTTAAGGTGTTTATTTTATGGAAAGTGGAGTGGTGTATTTTATTTATTTGGGGGGATAGTTAGATCATTCATCTTATTTAATCTGAGAACACACACACTGTATGCACATAGTACTACACACGTGCTCATATTTACTAGTGAGAGACAACTCTACATATTTCTTTATTTACACACACCTGCGCTGATATTAATGGATCTTATAATAGTGTGATTGTTGTGGTTTAGGGTTGTTTGGAGAAAAGGGGGGATGTTGATAGTGGGGTAGGGGGTTTGTGTTGATTATGGTAGGGTAATATTATTTTAATTGTGATACGTATTTGAATTGAAAGGAGTGGAGATTTTGGTAAATAATGGTGATGTTCTAGTTTTTGGTTAGGGTGGGTGGTGTTTAGATATTAGTATGGTGTTGTTGTAGTGATGTGGTTTTTAGGGATAGATTGAATATGGGTTTGGTGTTTATGGGGTATAGTTGAGGAATGGTTTATTGTGGGTTTTAATTAGATGGTTGAGTATTTTGAGTGTGGAGGGGGTTTTGTGGTAAGTGGTTGTTTTAGTTGTTTTTTAGTTGGGGTGGAGGTTGGTGTTGTTAAATTTAGAGGGGATTTGTATGGGTAGTGAATATTGTGGATTAGGTTTTGTTAGAGGGGTTTGTGTTGGTGTGGGGGTTAATTGGTATTTTGAAGATTAGGAATGGTTGTATATGTAAATTTGGGTGTGATTTTGGGTGATTGGTGATAATGTTTGGGGGGTTGATATATAAGTTGAGTGTTGGATATTTGAGGTATGATTAGGTGTAGTTGATAGTTATTGGGTGAGGGTTTGTGTTTATAAATATTGTTTGTTTTTTTGTTATATTTAAGTGGTTTATAATGGATGATGATTTTTGTGTGTTGGTTTATTAGGAGTTTAGTTGGTGTAATTGTATGATGTTGAAGTTTTGTAGTGTTTGATTAATTTTAAATTTGAATTTATTAGTTTATGTTTATAATTTTGATTAGGGGGGGATTGTTTGTGTAGAGATTAATTATGGTGGTTGTATTAGAGTGTGATTATTTTGAGTGTTTTGTTTTAATTTTTTGAAAGTGATGATGTTTATTATTATTTGTTATTTTATGTTATTAAATTGGATTGATGATGGTAGTTAGTGTATAGGTGTGGAATTTTAGATGATGAAGTGATGGTGGTTTGTGGTTAGTAATAAGGTTGGAAGTTATGAAATTGAGATGTGGTATTAGTTTTAATTGTTAAAGGATATATTTGGAATTGTTATTTATTGTTAACACAAAAGACCAGCAAATTAAGAACATAAGCTTTAAACCTGGCATTAGAAAATGTATAGCCTGGCAGCTTTAATGTCATCTTTGGCAGCACTAACTTCTCCATGCAGCATTAATGCAAATAATTAGCATCATTAAACCTTGGTATTCGAACCAGAACAAGCAATTATTACACTGTATACACAATACATTAATCAACATAGCAGTACTATTAGATGAAGAGCAAATAACAAGTAACAAGTGAGAAGTATAAACTTTTCAAAGCTTCTGACCTTATACTAAATCATCTCTTGGCCCATTTAAACACACTAAAAAATGTATCATAACAGATCCATACCAAACAACAAGCTTCAATTAAAATAACTTGCTAATGATGTCCATAACCTTCCAACCATGATGTCTTTACCATCTGTGAACAACGGCAATATTCATGACCATAAAATCCAAACACCTAATCAAGATACCAAGGCGTATTGATATAAATCACGACCACACGAAAAAAATCACATCCTGCTGCTTTCTTATTCTTCAATTGATACCTGATGTGATAACCTCCTAAGCTCGAACACCATCTCAAAAACCATTCGACAAATGAATACAAGCTACATGTGTCATGATCTTCAGCCATTATAATCACTGTTAAGGATACTTTTTTTAAGTATCCAGATGACACCTTTTAGCGATACTTTTTCTGTCACTAAACTGTCACTAATTCATCATTCTCACCAACGCCTAATTAATTCTTTTTCCATAGAATAAGACCAAAGAAACGCTTGAATTATGTAACCAATCACAACCATCCTTGTGCACGACCAATCAAAAACAATTTTAAACAAAACTTCCCTGTTTATTCGAATTAGGGTTGCATGAAAAACTTAATATCACCATATTCGACATGATAACCAAGGACAGAAAATATCATACCTCTTTCCTTCATAATGTGACACCAAAACACCTGTAGATCCTAGATCACGATCCACCAAGCTTTTGATACATTTTGTGGTACCTACAGAAATGTTTTAAGCTCATATTGTTTTAATCTATAACTATGAAAGAATAATAATGAAAACATGAAAGAATGCATAGCGAAATAGCATAATGAACAAATGTTATTTTGACAAGTTTTATCATTCATATTATTCACAATTCGCCCAAATACTAGATGATCAATTCTAGAACATTACATCTAACAAGTAACAGGAATCAATGAAAACATTGATCCTTGAGGCTACAACACACATTCTAGGACGATTACAATGAAACCAGCAAACGCATAGAACACAACGACATACACACACGTACCCCTTTAGTCGACGACATTTTCTTGCACACTTAAACTACATGACCTAAAGTCTCGATATATAGGAAGATCATCTATGTTTACAAAGGACATAAAACAAATATAATTAAGAATAAATAATATCTTCTAACTTTTATCTTTACTCTACTTATATCTTATTTACTTTCTTAATGAGATCCTTTTAGAATCTTCAAAATCTTCCCAAAAGAGCTTTGCGTTTAAGTCCTTCATGTTTTCATTCCTTTATTTATTTTTGTTCAGTAAATTAATAATTCCCAACACCGACCACCAGATCTATGATTCTTTAAAATTGTCATCCATGATACGAAATATTTCTTGTAAGCATGACACGGCCATTCATCTTTGGTTCTTGTCAAATTTCATACTCGCATTCTTTAATAGCAATATACTTCTCTGCATTGTACCAAAAGAGTACCTTATCATCTGATAACGCCATAATTATACATGTTTCGCAGCGTATTGTATAAATATTCATCCATTTCCTCTCTTGAACTTTTGATACTTAATAGCATGAAATATGTGCATGTTCACTTGAAGACTTCCCGTGCTCAAAATGATCAAGATATAAGTGTTTATGCTCTTCAAAAGACAAGTTAGAAGAAAAGAAATGATAAAAGTCAAAATCACAAGAATGTGCGGCGCACAATCTTATGTGTGTGCCGCACTTACCAACGGATTCAATGAATCCATTAAAGACATGAAGTGCGCCGGTTTTCCTAGATTTGCAACACACTTCTCTTCAACATTAATGATATATCCACCGACTTAGGTAAAGTAAGCCGCACATTTTAGAATGTACGCTGCACTTTTGCTCTTACTTAGCCTATAAATAGAGACAAAAATCAAGCCATTTTAATCATTCCTCAACATATCAATCACTAACAATTCTCTCTAAATCTCTAGGTTTTTTTAGTACGAAATTCCGGTGAAGATGGAGAACAACATTATAGTATTTAGTTAAATAAGAGTTAGTATGATTTGGTACTTGTAACGGGTTATGTTTAATCCATCTCTAATTCGATTATCGTATGTTTCTTGTTTCTCTACTTTACTTTGTTATGAACACCATAGCCATGAGTGGCTAAGCTCCTTATGTCTACTCGGTGATGTTAATATAATAAATAAGTATTTGGTATTATTACGATCTTATTAATCTTAAGCTTGTGTTGAAATCCTATCATGTCTTATCTTATCAACTTTATCAATCAAGTTTGATTGTGTACACATAATGGTATAGGTTGAAAGACCCGTTGTGTGATATATTATTTTAAAGATTTGTCTATGGTCTTTATCGTTTGGTTGGAGAAATTTTCTTACGTTATTTGATAAACAAAATAGATTTGATATAATAGGAACCTGATTATTTGCGTGACACATATGATTAATATAACTAATATAAGTCTTAAATTAAAACAAGTTGATTTGTGAAAACAATTTTCGACGAAAAAACTATTTTAAAGTAAAGTCCTAAAATCAAAGATCGTAATCATTACCATTGCTTAGGTATTATATGAAACTATCCGAGTAGTCATTCTCCTTTATTATTGAATCCATCATCAATCATATCCCATCTGAAAAAGTCTTTAAGTTTTGTCTTAAAACTTTTGATTATACGAACATAATCAAATCCCTGTGGACGACCTGGTCTTACCTAAAATATTATACTACATACGTGGGTTATACTTTTACCCGTGTATTTCCATTTAATAATTGGTAATTCTAGTCTTATAATTTAAAACTTTTGAAACACATAAAAGTTTTTGGCGCCGTTGCTGGGGATTTTAAATTGTTCTATAATAAATCTCTTGTTATCCTTTAAAACAAAATTAATCACTTTTTCCTCCTAAAAATTAATCTGCTTGCTTGCTGTAACTCTCGTTGTAGGAAGTGCACTGTACTTTCTACAGTCAAACGTTTTTTCCTAAAAATGTTCTCTAAATCATCCAACAATTCACCTTGGATTCATATACGTGCTTCCTCAGAACTTGTCAAACTAGTATATGAACCTGAACATAACCTGAATCGTAGACTTCATCAAAGAAATAGGAGAGTCCTATTCGAACAAAGGGACGAACGACCTGCACAACCAAGAATTGTCTACCTACCCATTCTTGACATCAACTATTTTTGTTACTTTCTTGATATTCTTAAAAATTACAACCCAATGGATGATGAACCCATGTTGGCTGCTGATTGCGTTGTCGCTCCGACTCTCGGTTCTGCAATCACCATTTCTGAAACTACAAACGAATTCACCATTAAAGGTAATCACTTAACTCTCGTCAAAGGAAACCAATTTGATGGTAGACTTAAAACTGATCCGCAAAAACACATTCACAAATTTCTCGAAATATGTGACATATTTAAATACAAAGACACCAAAAATGAAACCGTTCGCCTAATGATGTTTCCCCTATCACTCACGGATGAATAAAAAACTTGGCTTGACGAACTCAACGAAGGAACCATCGATACGTAGGATGAAATTTGCACCGCCTTTATAAGTCGATTCATTCCCCCAGCTCTTTTTGATCGACTCCTTGGAGACATCTAAGCCTTTTCTCAGGATGAAAACAAAACCTTAACCGATGCTTGGCTCCATATGAAAGAAGTGCTTAGAAATTGCCATGGTCACAATCTATCCAAAGGCAATATCATTAAAATCTTTTATCACGGCCTCAACGAAATAACCCAAGAAGCTCTTAATTCCACAGCTGGTGGTATTTTCCTCTATAAAACACCAAACCAAGCTTATCAACTCTTCAAAGACAAAGTCTTACTCAAGCTTGATTGGGCTAAAAACCAAAAAACAAAATCTTCTCTAAAGAAAATTATTGCTTTCGCCAATAAAGTTAGCAGTAATTCTGAAACTAACAAAATTATGGCATGAATGGATGCCATAACCTTGAAAATGGACGCTCAGTACAAAGAAATGCAATCCCATTCAAATCACATGATACACAAATAGGACAAAGATGACAAACTTATGTCTCCTAAAGCATAAGCAAAATTCATGCAAACCTTTTGATGTACTTGTTTTTACAATGATTACCGAGATCGTGACTTAAATCGCAATAATTGGCGTTCAAGCGGAAGGAACGATTACAATCGAGGAAACTATCGATCCAGTTCTGATGATAAACCCGACCTTCAAAAACGATTAAGAGAATTCATAAAATCTCAACAATCGATCAATTCTTTTGTCAAAGATACATTTATGGATCTCAAAACCAAACTCGAAACGACAACCAAAAATCATCAAGCCTCAATCCAAAACCTTAAAGCAAAATTTGACAGATTATCTGATAAGCAATCTGGTAAACCTTCTGGATCTCTTCCTAGTAACACTCAACAAAACCCAAAAGATAACTCATCCAAACCTTATCAAAAGCCGCAAGCTCGAAATGAGCATGTAAATGCCGTATTTACGTAGAGTGGTAAATCGTATAACCCAAACTAACAACCAAATGAACATCAAAAATTATGGAAACCGACGAGGGAGGGGGGGTGAAATACATGTCTCCTTTTAAAAACATACATCTTTTGTATAAAACACCAAACAAGATTTACACAAAAAGATAAATGTTGATTATAGATCTAGAATTACTAATACTAATTCTAACGAAATAAACCACCTTTTGGGAAAATATATTGATAACAAGACTTAATACTGGTAGTAAATAACATTAAGATCATAAAGTAATCGTTTAGCATCTGTTTAGAATAAAGTTAATATTGGCAGTACTAAGTTAGTACTGTTAGAGTAGCAGTACTAGGGTTAGTACTGGACATAGTTAGTTTTCTGTTTATATTAGTCCTGTTTGTGTAAACAGAATAGTAATCGTTACTTATAGATATCTTTAGGGAGATATCTTAGGAAGGATATGTATTATCCTTTGACGTTGAATAAGCCCATTAGGGTTTTCCTTTGTGTATAATAGGAACCCTAATGACAATGATACGAGTACGTATTAGAGAAATATCATAGAAGCACTAGGAGCTTTATAGCAAATTAGTATTATCGATTCTTCTTACCTCTTGTGTTAAATTCGCATTAACACTTGATATTCATAGTCAGTGGTCCTCTCAAATAGTTGATTGGATTATCCAAGTTATCCTGTCGTCTACTAAGGCTAGTCAGATCTCGAACCAAGGACCACCAAGTGGTATCAGAGCCTTTAGGGACTCTGAGAAAGAAGAAATCACTAAGATCACAACAAACACACTTTTTACAAAATGTCTCCAACCTGCTAATGATGAGTTCTCCAACATCTGTAGTGAGATGAAGAATCAAACCAATAAGATGCATCTGAGTACTGGAGTGCTGCACCTAAACAACAACAACAGATGATTCCTCAAACAACTGCTATCTCAAATATCAAACTCCCAATTCTGAAGAAGGAGGAGTATGATATATGGGCAATGGAGATGGAGCATTACCTTGAGTACATTGATAATGAAGTATGGAAGGTAATTCAGAATTGAAACTCCAAGAGAAGAATATAATGAAAGAGATAATATGTTCTAAGTACATTCACCAGTCACTTACTGCTAAGGCAGAAATTCAAGCTGTTGAAAAGGAGAGGAAAGCTAAGAATATTCTGCTGATGGCCATTCCAAAAGAACATATGAGAAGATTTCATGGAATGGATGATGCAAAAGAAATATGGGAAGCCATCAGAACTAGGTTGGGTGTAATTAGCTAAATCAAAAGAAAATGCAGAAGGCTGTTTTCAATACAGCATTTTGAAGCATTTAAAATATCCAATTCAGAAGGTTAGAAAGGGATATGACCAGATTTTCACACAAGTCTACTTTCTCAATTGGAAGCTCATGTTGCTGAAGTATCAAACTGAAGATGCAAATCATAAGTTTCCTAGATCCTTTGCCCCCTAGCATGGGTCTCAATCTGGCAATGACAATGATAACTAACCCAGAGATTGACAATATTAACTTTGATGATTTTTACAATAAACCTTAGAGTTTTTGAAGCAAGAAATTTCAAGGGTGCTTTCAAAAACATCTTCAGTGCTCAAAATGTTGCTTTTGTCCTCACAAAGCAAAAGTAGCACCAATAGGTTAAGTCTGGTTTTTTTATGGTGCATACATTCTTAGCACTCCTTCTACTTCGTTCAACCAATATTCCTGAAAAAAGAAGTTCGCTATGCTGGGTTTGCTGCTGAAGTACTACTATCCCTCATTGGCCAAACAAACAGAGATTTGGACTTACTTCTGAAGATTTTGGAACAGATTGATGATGTAGATATTGAAGAAATGGACATCAATTGGCAAATAGCAATGATTGCTATTCGAATGAAGAAGTTCTATAAGAAAACAGGAAGGAGAGTTCGCGTGGATGGAAAAACACCTATTGGTTTTGACAAAAAGAAACTTGAATGTTTCAATTGTTACAACATTGGTCACTTCGCAAGGGAAGTACAGCAAAGTGAACACCATATGGAAAAAAGAAGAGAGATTCTCTTTATCAAACAATAAGAACTGGGAAGCAAGAGAAGCGAATCAAGATGGGTTTGGCGAAAATGGATGATGGGAATGTCAATTGGGGAGAACATACTGAGCAGAAGAAACAAAATCATGTACTTATGCGCTATCACTCAAGCAATGAGTAACTTGTTTTCTAAAACTTGCAAAGATTCATACAATACACTTTTAAAAACACTATGTGATGAACAAATGAATCAATTAGGTGATCAAGAAGCACAAATATTTGCCTATAGTCAAGCTGTTAAGAAACTAGAAGCTCAACTAGTTACTTGTTAAAAACAGCAATTCTCTCTAAATGAAAAGCTTACATTTCATGCTAATGAAATATATGAAAAAGATGAAAAGCTTAAAAGATATAGAAGAATAGAATGTAAAACTGTCAAAGAAAAGGAACATTGCAGAAAACAGTAGTTCATGAATATTCTTCCAAGAATCTTTGGAAAATAATTGATTCTGCATGAGTTCAAACAGTAAAGTTAGCTTAGGATTTGAAATAAAATCAAACAATGAGGTTCTAAGTTTTGAGGAAGAAATGAACTTTTCTGTTTTTAAATGTTCAAAAGAGGATTCAATAGGAAAGCCTTCGTACAGTAGATTTACAAAGACCAATGATTTTAAAGGAGTCCCACATCCCTTAAGTGGAGATTATACTCCTAAACCACAAGAGGAAATTGATGATTCTTTGTATGTTTATGGAAAGAAGGGTCCTCAAAAACCTAAAATGAGTGTAACAGATAAAAATTCTTCTGAGCATTCTACCTATCAATCCAATGACAATGAAGGATCTTGTGAAAATACATCTTTGAGCATCTTTTTGAGAAGCAGTCAGAAAGTTTTAGATAACCAAAATGAGATGTTCTAAGTCAAGTTGGAAAGAAACTAAATGAAAAAGATGTGTCTGCTCCAAAATCAAAAAGAAAGTTGCACCATTTGTTCTCACACATAAAAACCTCCTAGGCAACCACATCAAAGATAATGAAACACAAATTAAAATAATAGGTAATAGGAAGAATTGTGAAATGATAATGATGGAAAGAGAACTAAGGGGAAGGTTACTCTTTTACAAAGAAGAAATGTTTTGTTTAGTGGTAGTCTAGTCATTAATTATAGATTGCGACTATTAATGGAAAGAGAAAATGGCAAGGGAATCTGATAAAGAGGTTTGTTAATAACCTGGTATGGGATACGAAACCGATTTGACAAATGACAAACGGGGTTATCACTCTAATATTTGTCCCCTAGATCAGTACAACTTAATGCAGGTAGGTCCAAAGTTTTAATTCAGTTATTCCTGAAAATTAATACTGGTATGGCCTAATATTAGTTCTGTAGGCCTAAAGTTTATACTGTTAGTCCTAAAGTTAAATGACTGTTAGACCAAAGACACTAGCACCGTCACACAACCTCAAACAGTATGAGTCCCCAGAAGAACCACAATGAACAAATTAATCAAAGAAGGGATTTTCCAACAACCCAAATTCATCTGTGAAAGAAGACCCTTTGTCAAAATCTAAAACCAGCACAAATGACTCATACAAATTGCTGTACATGGGAAGTTGGGGATCGCTGTTTAATACCTTAGCAAGTTAATAATTTGAGGAACACTAGGAAAACATCAATTATAACAGTGGAAGACCTACTTTTATTCGAACTTAAATGTCTAATGGGCCACAAGGCACGACCCAAGCCTGCAAATGCCTGGGTCCCTAAGAGAACAATTTTCTCTTATTCATGTGTCAGGAACATCCACAAAAGAACATGTAGATAATGTAAATTGATAGTGTACTGCTCAGAGTCACATGACAGGTAAACAAGGATCAACTAGAGGAATTTTGAAGAAATTCAATAGGGGATCTAATTACCTTTGTGAGTAAAGCAAAGGCTACATATTCTGAAAAGGTAGAATAAGAGTAGGTAATTTAAGATTTAGATAGTGTGTCCTTTGTAGAAAAGAATTAGGGCATTTAACCTTTCACAATATCACAAATTTATGATATAAGCAAGCATAAGACTCTGTTTCCTTTACTGAACTGAATTCTTGTTGTGTCTTCTGACTTTAAGATGCCGATGAAATATATTAATACTTTTAAAGGTCCCTAGACATCCGAACATGAACATGTTTTAACATGAAGACGTACCTTCTCCTGCTAATTTGTTAAGGTTTTGCCTGTTGATTGCTAAGGCCACATATGATGAATCTAAATTGTGGCATAGAAGATTAGGTCATATCAATTTTAAAAATCTAAACAAACTTGTGAAGGGAAACCTTGTCAGAGGTTTACCTTCCAAGGTTCAAAAATGAACACACATGTGTTGCCTGCCATAAAGCAAAACAACATAGGGTCTCTTGCAAGCCAAGTTAGAAAGATTTATAACCAATGCCACTACACAACCTTGCATATGGACTTATGGTCCTAACTTCGTGTGAAGAAAAGCAATAATCATGGCAAGTTAAAGTTGCCTTGTTATCACTGATGATTTTACCAAGATTTTGTTGGGTATTCTTTTTTGGCTCTAAGGATGAAACTAGTGGCATAGTTCAGGCCTTATAAGTCAGATTGAAAACCAACCTTAGTCATAAAAGTTTAGAAATCATTAATCAGATAAGAAGCACTTGACAATTTAAGAATAGAGATATGCTTTGAATTTTTGTGGTAACAAGGGAATAAAACACGAGTAATAGTAAATGCCAGAAGACCTCCACTAACAAAATAGGAGTTGCTGAAAGGATGAACAAACCCTAATTGAGGCAGCTAGGAAACTAATGCTAGCAGATTCTCCTCTTACCAACCACTTTTTTGGCAGAAGCAGTTAGTACTGCTATGCTATATTTTTAATAGGGTAAGAGATACAAAACCTCAACACAAACTCCATATGCAGCTTTTGTTTTGGGCCACAAAATAAAAAAAAACCACATTATAAGCTACATAAGACCTTTTGGATTTCATGTTACCATTCTAGATACTCTTAGTGTTGCTTGGAAAAGTTTGATAGAAAATCAGATGGGGTTTTCGTTTAGTGTGGTTACAAACATCCACTAAACAAGCATGAGCCTATAAAATGGTTTATAATTTAAATAACCAAAAGAGTATAAGTAAATTTGTCATGTTAATTTCTTAAAGAAAAACCCAATGTCAAAGGAAGATGAAAGATAAGGATTTGTTATTATAGACATCTTACCTGATTCTATGAACTATAATACCATGTATCTCTTTTGGAGAATCAAGCAAACAATGCAAGGTATTTCAGAGAAACTAACAGTGCAGGTACTTTAACAAACTCCTGAGTCCCATTGCTTCTTGAGGAGAAAGATGAGAAAGTAGACGCTTATGGTTGTGCCTTCAGCTGTCAAGATTCCTGAAGAAAAGATGGATCAAGGACATCATCCACAAATACCAAAGACAGAGGAGACCTTTGAGACAGAACCCCTCAAAAAGAGATGAAGGATTCCTGCGATGACCCTTTAGAAGACAATCCACTAAGATTCAAGCTTTTTAGAAAGACAGAGTTGGAAAGAAATTGCCCTAAAGCATTGTAGGGACAAAGGTCCCTGAAAACAACACTAACCAGTAAATCCCATGTCCAGTTAATACTAAAGACTAATGATGGGTAGTCAGGGTAACAGGTTGAATACTGTAAAGGAACTTGATCATGATCGATTCACTTAGTGCCATAAGCTTAGAACAAAACTTGCACAAGCCATGACAATGTCTCATCATGAATTCTTCGCGCACTGGAGGCCATCATCATTGAAAATAGAAGATAGAGGAAGACTGATTATACTGTAACACATCAACCGTCTTCCTACAGAAATGAAGTCAGTCCTACTCCTACACTAGGATTTTATAGTATTTCGCGCCAAGAAAGATCAATACTGTTTTTATAAAACCAAAAACTGAAACCGTTAGGTTTTGGCGGTTCGGTTGTTCCGGTTTATTATCGGTTTCGGTTTTTCGGTTTTAAACCGTTTATATTTGGGTGTTGCCAATTTATACCAACAAACTTGTTTCACATAGAAAATTGGTTATTGTTCTTTACCTTTTTTGTGAGTTTGAGCATAATAATGTTTATCCCAAATTTCGACAATTACACACATATAAATGAGACACACACATGTAAGTGAACATGCACACAGTATGATCATTGTCACATATGTAACGATATATTGTCAAGTAAACACATGTACATAACAAACACGCATATAAACATTAAGATAAATATATTATAATTTCATCAATAAAATGAATATGAATTTAAAAACTGAATTTATTATTTATTTATATTATATTAATTATTCCTTCCGTTCTAAAATTATTGTCCTTCGACAAAAAACACACTGTTTAAGAAAAATGCATTTATTACTGTTTTCTCTTTCTTATTTTTTAACAGAATGACAGTTTTACCCTTAACCAATTAATTAAAGTCTTTTTTAAAGTTTGTAATAATTTCAAATAAGGGTAATATGGTAAACTTGATCATATTTCCCTATTTATTTTTAATAGTGGACAATTAAATTGGGACATCTCAAAAAGAAAACGTGGACTATTATTTTGGGACGAAGTGCGTATATATTATTATATAATAAAACTATTTCGCTTCAGTTCGGTTTTTGGACCAAAACCGAAACCGAATCGAAATTTTTCGATTTTTGGAAAAATAAAAACCGAACCGTCGGTTTCAGGTTTCGATCAGTTATTTCGGTTCGATTTTTTTGGTTTTTTTCTGATCACCCCTGCAAACCACCATAGTGGATGTTCTAAGAAATCAATACCATGTTGATATCGATATTATTAAACAAATTTTTGGAATATAACAAGGGCTAATGCTATATAAGTATATCATACTTGTCACCAAATTTTTTTAGGCAACGAATTTTTTTTCCTTATCTGAGTACTTATCTTTCAAATTCGGTTTTCTTATGGTATTTTATGACATTTTTGCTCTTCAAATTATTAAAACTCCTATTAGCTGAGAGGAGCAAAAATGTCACAAAATACCCCCAAAAAGACCGAATCTGAAAGATTAATAACCGGATTAGGAAAAAAATTTATTCGCTACGTAAAAAAGATTCAGTGACAAATAAGATTCATTTATAAGTGGATTAGCCATATAACAATTGGTCAATAATCTAACATAGTGCGTTTACGAGATTGTACCTTTAATACCTTTAATACTAGAACGCAGGATTGTTGTTTCGAGGCGGGTACAATAAATGCATTTAATCCGACCCACCCGGCTAGCTGCTAAAATGCAGGATTTTGACCCGTTTCTTTGATACTATTAATTATACTAGTTTTAATGCCCGTGCACGCACGGGGCTTAGACATTATGTTAGCGAAACTACCCTTTTAGGTAGCCCGAAGTCGGCTCAAGTGAACCTCCGAGGCCACAAGGGGATTAATTTTCTCCTCGTTATATTCGAACCATTGACCTCCATGTAGTTGATATTGTATATGTTTAATGATTATAGTTAAATGAGTGTGTCAGCTATACTTAGGATTAATGGTCATACTTTGTGTTAAAACATGTAAAATTTTAGCTTCACAATCGAATTGAAAAGCATCAAGTTGAATTATCAAAAACGTCAATATTCATAGAATATAGAAAACTAAAAAAACTCAAATAATTATTATGTTTTGTGCATATAATATCTTTTGGTCAAACAAAGATTTACCGATCGTAAATCTTCAATACATATAAAAATGTAAAAAGAGTTTTACCCATTTTTTCCGACACCAACACTTTTTTAAGATATAAAAGTGGCCTAGATTGTTGTATATGATTTATAGGCATACACACATGTCAATGGAATAAAAACTATTTGAAAATTTTTAATGTTAGAATTTTAGTACATATTAAACTAAAAGAAAAAAATGCAATTTTTTCGAACCTATCAATTAATAGCTAGAAAACAATTTTTCTTTATTTATGATATTTTATGTGCTTTGGTGTTTTTCTATTTGATTTTACAATATAATTTCAGGCCGCCAATGAAAAGTCACTAAAAAGTTTTCGGGTAGATTTGTGATGTGATTATATACTCTTAACTATTTGTTTGGAAGTAAAAAAATTGTTTACGTTTGTTGTATTTTAAAATATAAAGTATAGGGGAATAATGTTTAAGGGGTTATTTGGTTTATTCTTTAAGTTTTGTTAAAATTTTGTAATTTATTAATTCACACTTAATCTATACAATTTGTTTAAAATTAAAAACCACTAAAGTTTTATTAATTACCTCCATCTTTTTCAAAATTTTTTTTCCCACAACTTTGAAACATATTTTTTAAGTGTTTTTTTTTCTCCATCATTTTTCCACATGAAAAAATTATATTTCAATTTTGACCAAATTGATTTAATTTTGACTTTTTATTGGCCAATCAGATCGCACGATTTTGCCTTTGTGGCAAATCAAGCGTCTGATTGGTCATTTTAGAATTTTAAGATTTAATTTTGACAGGAAAACTTCGAAATGATGTAATTCTTTTATTATATAAAAGATTTTGCCCCGCCCCAGTTTTCTATACTCCTCCCTCCGTATCTCTCTCACATCTCTTTCATGGCTGACATCTCTTTCGTTTTCACTGATGATATATATGATGTGGATACGTGTCGTTTTAGAGATCCCTCACATACACCTCTCTCTCTAAAACATAAAACACACAATGGTTATGCCGATGGTGTTCTAAATCTCTCTCTAAAACATGTATTTGTAATCGTAGTCCTTGGAACAACAATCATGCGTTTTAATATTAAAGGTACAATATAGCATGGTATTTTTACCCTTTGCATGATGTTTCTTTCAATTAACTTAATTAATTGGGTTTACAGTGATGATGGTTGTCCTTCTTTTGAGGGTTAACTGAGTTACTTTATGGTTGGCCACGCGATTGAACACGTATTTTGGTTGCGGCAATGAGGTTTTTTGTGGCATTTCTTAGAAGTAACAACTACGTTTGCTATTGGGATTGTTGTTGTTCCTGCTTAATATTAGCAGATATGGTTCAAGGTTGCTTATACTTTCGGCCTATATGCTTATTCGACGCCACTGATCATTTTGTTGCCGCTGTAAATGGTGTGTGACGACGATCATAGGGTCGTAAGCTGAGGTTGTGATGAGTTTACATGGCCTTCGTTACATTTGAGGTTGTCCGCAACTTGGCGGGGCAGCCTTTTAGGTTTGCAGCCATGCCGGATGTATCCTCTTTTTTCACTGTTAACGAGGCTGTGATGAGTTTACACGGGCTCGGGTAAAGTTGAGATCATCCGCAACTTGGCGAGGCAGCCTATTAGGTTTGCAGCCATGCCGGGTGTATCCTCTTTTTCAACCGTGCTCCCCTATCTGAGCCGAAATTATGCCTTTCCCCTACGTGGTGAGAGGGAAGGTCCTCGCTTTTATGGGCTTATTATACTTTTAATATTAAATCGCAGGATTGTTGTTCCAAGGCGGGTATAATAAATGCATTTAACCCCGACCCGGCTAGCTACTAAAACGCAAGATTTTGACCCGGTTTCTTTAATACTCTTATTAATTGTTGGTCCTGGTGAACAAATCTTGAACTCCTTAGCTTGATGTAAGGTTTAGTATCCTTGGATAAATCCAAAGGCACTAAGACTGAAACTTTGAGTGTATGATATAAACTATGCGGAATCTAGTTTATACCACTAAGAAGAATAAAGAAAAAGTATGTTTGAGATACAAAAATACAACCAAAATAATAAGCTTCAATATATTAATACGAACACTCTTTGACAGTGTTAGGGTTTACAACCTTGAAGCTATGAATACTTTGAAAGACTGATATGATGTGATATGTATTTTCTAACTATGCCGTAGGGTTCCTTTTATACACTAAGGAAACCCTAATGGGCTTACAAAATGCGTATAATGATAATGCATATCTATTCTTAATTTAACTCATGCATATCATAATAGCAGTATTAACTATATAAGACTAACAGTACTAACTATACTGGTAGTACTAATAAAGTACTAGCAGTACTAACTAATATAACTAACAGTACTAACTACTTAGTCTGTTTTCTTCAATCTTTAGCAGCAGTATCAACTCTGAACCACCAGTAGTAAATTAGCACCAGCAGTAGTAACTCAGAATTCCCAACAATACTCCTCTAAACTTGATATTTACTTGTCAATCATCAAGTTTCTTCACTGTATGCTCCATAAACACTAGGAAGATGTATCCAAACACTTTACTACTCTTCAAGCAATGATTTGATGAACTTTATAAGCTCAAATGCCATAGTACTTTCTTCTTCAGCTTCTAACTGCAAGTTCAGCATCTTCTCCAGTAATTCCTTGATCAGAGGGTACTTCTTCTCCACTAGCATATTAATTTCCATGGGTGTACCATCCATAAACAGAGTGTGAACTCCATAACTTTCATAAAATTTCCATCTCAGCAATTTCTAATCCAGTTGATTAATTCATAGTTCATCTTTTTCATCCGGGTTAAATATCATCCTTAGATCTCCCTAAAGCAACAAATCATGTCTTTCAAGAGGATGATCTTGAAACCATTCCTGAACTAACCTGTATAGATCATTCAAGTCTTGCTTGTTAAGTCTTCTTAAGAAGGCTTGTGTGTCTCTATAATAGCTAGAACTTCTGGTATTGCGTGTGTGAGCACTAGTCAAATTTATATATATATATGGTATTAATCCCGTGAAAATTCTTTCCAAATTACTTCTCAAACAAGAGAAATAAAAGGATAAAATCTCACTTAAGAAAACACAA
>BQNB010012172.1:0-17082 GCA_026074375.1 Tanacetum coccineum | reverse complement strand
TAGCAAAGGAAGAGGGGATGGATCCAAGTCAAGGATGTATCCTCATGGTATTAGACCAATAGGATTTGGTGTATCCTGGGATCCAATTGATGGTCAGACTATGTTAGGAGTAAGTCATTCAATAAACTAAGTTTATCTTTAAGTATTAAAGCTAAAAAATTAAAACTAATGTGAATCTTTTTAGATGCAGGATAGTATGGGTATTCCAAGACCTGCATGGCCTGAAGGTATTACACCACAAGATTGCATTATTGAAGCTGCTACTCAGTCTGAGATTGCAATTAGCCAATCACCACCAGTTGAATCCCAAGAACAAGAAGCACCAATGCAAGAACAACCAGTACAAGAACAACCATTGCAAGAACAACCAGTGCAAAGGAGACCAGTGCAACAACCAGTGCAAAGGAAATCAGAAAGGATTGCACAAATCTTGTTTAACAAGCCACCAACACCAGGACCTGGATTGGATCCAGATGATGCAATTTCAATAGAGTAATGGGTATGTGTGACTTAGATTGGCATGCCAACTGTTAGGCAATTTTGTACATGTGCCAATTCACCTTATGTGGTAAAACTTATGTGATGTATGAATCCTTGATACTTGTTAAACACTATCTTTTGTGTTCCTATGTTGGAACAGGATGCTAATTACATCAGTTATAATCTTATGTTAGCTTAATTTGTGTTCTTTTATATCATTACTTATATAAAAGAGTTACACCATTAACAAACAAGAGTTATCATACATCTAACTCTTAAAAAAGACTTTCACATTAACCTGCCATTACAACATTAACAACCTAAACCTAAACTGCCATTACAACATTAACAACCATAACCTAACCTGCCATTACCACATTAACAACCAAAAGAAGCATACACCTAGAAATACCAAATCTTAAAGAAACCTAATAAGGATCATGGTCAAAATCAAGACAATCAACACCCTTTTGTAAAAGGTTGATCGAGAGTGTCGATTATTAAGTTCAAGAAGCTGTTGTTGATGATTCATCACAGTCAAATGCAGCTGAAACATCCTTGCTTGATACCATTGATTTGGTAATTGGGGATCAATCCACCTGAAAAAGTTACAATTTCTTGTAGGATCCATGAAATTGGGGCAACCAAGAAACCTCCTTGCGGGGTTATTTTGTGTCCATGCAGTTTGTAACCTTGCGAGATCACCACAGCCACAAAGGATATTCATGTTGTTGTTCATGGTGGATTAGAGAGTTGGGGAAGAAAGGGTTTATAAACCCTAGATCTAAAAAGTGTAAATATATATAAAAAATGAAAGGATAGTGGAAAACCAACGTGGATGCAATTTGGTGACAAGGAATAGGTGTCGGGTGACGTGGCACACAATACCGGTTACACAACCGGTAACCCCTCAACAAAATAACATTAGTATAACTTTTATAAACGTCGAGTAACCTAATAAACCGGTCATGAAAACGTTAGTAACCCACACACACAAAATGAAACCCTGATTACTTAGGACAACATTTGTGGAAACCTTAGTAACCTGCGTATGTATTAACCCTTATACATAATACTGGGCTCCTAATGGACTTAATGGGCTGCTTTTTAAGATTATTGGGCCTTAATTATATGTTTTTACTTGTTTAATTTAAAAAAAGAAAATCTTATGTATATATCATCTTTTAATTCTATTATAAAATGATGATTACGGGTTGGAATTTATCTTTCATTATGCGACCAGAATACCATGCAAACATGTATAAAAAAACAATAAATACATTAACAGTGACTGTGACTTAAGTTAGCAATTGGAGTTTCTCCTTTAGGCAAATTTTATTTTCTATAATGGCAAAGTTAATAAAAAAATTACAATTATTTTTTTAACAATTTTTTTAAGAAACCGAAAAACCGAGAAACCGAACCCGGAAAACCGATTGAAACCGAGAAACCGAACCGAGAAAAACCGACCGGTTTCGGTTATGGTCACGCAAAAAACCGAACATTCGGTTTCGGTTTCGGTTTTGGCCAAAAACCGACCCAAACCGAACCGTGCACACCCCTACGAAAATGTATAAACCATAATGGACATATGTTTCAATCATATGTGACATGAATAGGTCTAGGATTTAAAGAGGTCTAAAATATAAGTCTATTGAAGTGTTGAGTGTATTTTTAGGATATGAGAAAGGTTTATGAATAGTGCAAATAAGTTTATAATATGAAAAGGTTTATAAATTAATTAAGTTTTAATTGTATAAACTTTTTAATAGGTAGACCATACTAGATGTCGGGGGTGTTTAGTTTTTCTTTATTGCTTCTTAATTGAGATGAATGTGAGCCCAAAGTACTTATTTTCTCTTAATTGAGAGACACGCAAATTTTTCTCTCTCGCAGTTAAAAGGCAAATTAAGATGCATTAACCAAATCACTTAATTTAGTAAACAAGCCTAATCATGATTCCAATATCCACATGGACTTCTGTTTTCGTAACACATCACTTTTAAACCAAAAACTTATCGTTCTAACTAAAAAGCAAAAATTTTGGTGGTGAACAAGATCTATATTGACACACTAACAAATACTCCCCAAACATGGCATATGTTTGCAAAAGAAATAAACTCTTGAATTCATTTGTAAAAGAGTAAATTGCAAAAATGGTCCTTGTGGTTTGGTCAAATTGCAGATTTGGTTCGTCGAGTTTTGAAATTGCAAAAAAGGTCCGTATTTTGAAGGTTTGGTTCCACTTTTGGTCCTTGGTCGAACTGAAATGACCAAAATACCCCTTTGGTCCTTGGTGTTCTTGATGTTGTCAGAGGGGTATTTTAGTCATTTTAGTTCGACCAAGGACCAAAAGTAAAACCAAACCTTCAAAATACGGACCTTTTTTGCAATTTCGAAACTCGACGGACCAAATCTGCAATTTGGCCAAACCACAAGGACCATTTTTGCAATTCTCTCTTTGTAAAATCATACATACCGCTTTACAAAAATTCACTCAATTTGAATCAAACAAGTTATTGATCTCCTTGTAAACTTATGTTTTTTTAGTAAAGGGTTACCCCGGTATAGATTTGCCAAAACTCTATCTGAATAACTTGTTCGACGTCAACAGAAAATAAAAGCAATGAAAGAGAACATACATAACAAAATGTTGTTGATTGTTGTGTCTTTATTTGCTTTAGTGTTTTTTAACGTTCTTTACGTGCAACAATTAGATTAGACATACAACTTTTTCATTAAAGTTAGTTTCACGAGTATAATTATTTAATCAAAGTTTGAGCACAGTAAACCCATGATTAACGACCCATAAATCAAGATAGGGTAAATAAAAATTATACCTATATAACATTAGCAATACACTTTTGGGATTTGTGATTTTTTCACCGCTCCCGAGAAATATTATACGAAAATAGTCTTTTGGGTTAGCGGTCCATTGCAAAGTTAGTCCTTAGTGACTGACATTTTAACAAAACACCCTTGGTTATTGGTCATTTGCAAAATTAGTCCTTAATGAACCAACTCCAAGTAAATACTATACGAAAATAGTCTTTGGGTTATCGTTTAACATAGATTAACGTAAAATCTCACGCTCCGCAAAGAAGCGCGGGTTAAAGACCTCGTATGTCACAATTGTTTGGACATTACTTTGTTTGATTCTTTTATTTCGTTACCTTTTATCTTGACATTGTTTCCTCTTATTTTGTTTTGATGCGAGTTGCCTAGTTAATTTCTTGATAAAATATGCCTAGTTAAACTTAGGGCGAGTTGCCTTATTTGAGAAGCTTAAAGCCCGTGTAGTTGGTGAAAAATATTTCTTTTTTATTGAAAAATTTTCATGTGAAAAAGAAAATATTGAAAATCTGTTTGGTTGTACTTTTTTCCACATTTTTCAAAAAATATAGAATTCTCACTCTCACTTTTTTTTAATATTTAACCAAAAAATTGAAAAGTCAATTATATCATTCTCACTCTTTTCATTCTTGTTTTCTTCTCAATATAAAGAAACGGATTTATAAAACATCAAATATACACCATTTTAACTCTAATTTCTCGTGTCATTCTTCACCGTTCATTCTAACGGCCGTTTGTATTTATTTTTAATTTTTTTAGTTTATACGTTTTTATCCATTTTTATACTTTTTTGTGCGTTTTATACGTTTAAGTACGTTTTTGTACGTTTTATACGTTTTCATCCGATTTTATACGTTTTCATGCGTTGTCATATGTTTTCATTCGTTGTTATACGTTTTCATCCGTTTTTATTCGTTTTATGCGTTTTCATATGTTTTTATACGTGTTTATCCGTTTTAGAAGTTTAATGTCTAATTTTCGACATAGAAAAAAAAAAAAATATTGGGGGGGGGGGGGGGGGGGGGGGGGGGGGGGGGGGGGGGGGGGGGGGGGGGGGGGGGGGGGGGAAAATTTAACATAGAATAGTCTATAATCTTTAAATATATTGCTTATCTAAGGGTTGTTTAAATTATGCAAAAAAACTTTGCTTCTATGGCTTTTTTTAAGCTCTACCAAGTAAGCTAATCTAAACGCTTTTAGTTGTCTAAAAATCAAATATGATTAACATATAATTAAAATACAAACAAAATGAATGCATATTTATGATGCTATTATTCACTGCTTAAACTTCCAAACCAGCTTTTTTTTTTACTCTTGATCAAATTTAGTCGTGTTATCGTATACAAACTATACATACTCGTTAGTCGTTACAATGATATTTACTCGATAATCGAACTGTGCGTATGTGGCCATAATGTCACTTCTTGCATACTATTATTTCTTGTGTTGGTGCATATTCATACTCGTTACTATCATATTGTTTCCTTACTCGCTAAAAAAAGGAACTTGTTATGATATAGACAATGAAAGAGTTAAAAAAAACTGAACGAGGGTTAGTGTGGCCTTTAAACAGAAGGACGAATGATGCATTTGTTTCGGTCAAAGGTCGATCCTTGTTGGTCAACCAAAACCACAAGGACTATCTGTGTAATTTACTCTTACCCCTATATATCGACGAAAACACTTTTCCAACGAGAACACATTCTAAAACACGGCGTTGGTAAGGCTCTCGTTCTTGTTGTTTCTGAATTAAGTTTCTTTTATTATTAAAATTATGGAGGAGTTGGTATTAGATTGTGTAATGCCTTACATACAAGACAATGATGATCTTAATTCTGTTTCATTAGTCTCCAGGAAATTTTTTGGTATCGATTCTAAAACGCGTAAACACTTAACTGTCTATGTGCACTACCTCCCTGACCCGAAACGTTTAAGCCGTAGGTTCCCTAATCTCGAGTCCTTAAAACTTAAGTGTCTTTCATGTGGATTTCCTAGTCGAGTGATCACCCCATGGATTCAAGAGATATGTGTTAAGTTTGCGCGTTTGAATTCACTATGTATTCGGAACATGATTGTGTCTCCTTCTGATCTCAAACACTTGGCGAAAACCCGAGGTGCTAATCTAAGGAGTTTAGATATTTGTGGGTGTATAATGTTTTCAGAGGATGGTTTAATTGATATCGCTAGGTATTGTATTGATTTGAGAAGTTTGCGTTTACAAAAGAATTACATGGAAAATGATGACATGCCAATTGGGAATTACATAGAATATGATACCATGCCAAATGGGAAATGGTTACATGAGTTGGCTTTGTGTAACACGGTTATGGAGTCGTTAGATTTTCATTACCCCTTTGATACATACGATATGAAAGATGTTACACGTCTTGCAAAGAAATGCAGCAAGTCGTTAGTATCTTTGAATATTTCTCCACGATCTTTAAGCGATTTCAAAGAAGTCTTTAAACATGCTAAGAAGCTCGATCATTTTGGTGACGGAATTATTGATGAAGATTGGGACTATAGTGGTTTTAAATTTCCCCCGAATATTCGTGGTTTAGGTATTCAGTATTTACGCGAAGCTTCATTCCCTTTTCTACTCCCTTATCTCAATCAGCTACGGGAATTGGATCTTGGTTATGTAGATACTAAATATTATTGCCAATGTTTCTTGTTTGAGAGGTGTCCCAATTTGGAAGTTCTAGTTACCGTGGATACATGTGGAGACGAGGGATTGCAAGTTATTAGTCAGTTTTGCAAGAAATTGCGCAAACTTACCCATAACGGGCGGGTGACTCACACGGGACTCGTAGCTCTGGCACAAGATTGTCCAAATTTGGATTATTTAAGCGTTGATCTCTCGGATATTTCAATTGAAGCTCTCGAGTGTGTAGGAACTCAATTGAAGAATCTGCGTAATCTCAGTATATGGATGGATAAGGAAGACGGTATAACAGATTTACCGCTAGACAAGGGGGTTCGAGCAATGCTAATGGGTTGCAGCAAACTTGAAAAGCTAGATATCTATCTTTGTCTTGGTGGATTGACGGATGTGGGTTTAGGATACATTGGGAAATATGGTCATAATTTGAGATGTCTCTCTCTATGCTATACAGGAGAATCTGATGTAGGACTTTTGGAGTTATTAAAAGGGTGCCCAAAATTAAGAAAGCTAAAATTGAGCGATTGTCCCTTTAGCGAGCAAGCAATTGCCACTTTTGCATTTAACGTAAATCAATCTTTAAGATATGTGTGGCTCAATTATTATGGTCCTGATGTTTTGTTAATCACTCGTCCAGTGGTTTCTACTGAGGTAATACTACTCAAAGCTTGACTGATAAATGTTTTAAGTATAAGAGGTTGTATGTCTCTTGTTTAGGAATACTTTCGTCCATTTTTTTTTTCTAATTCTTCTCAAAAACAACATTAATGCAATAATGGGTAGCGTGTGCAGAAATTTTTGTTACTGGGGGGGTTGATAAAGGATAGTTTGGTCGTTGTAAGTAATAGGTCGAAACAGCCGGTTTTTACAAGAATACATTATTAGAAATTTATGTGTTAGGATTACATAACAATGTTTTTTTACAAGAATAATATGAAAATTTATAACATATGATTTAATAGGGTGTATGCATTAGACACAAACTTTTGGATAGTTCTGAGATGTTCGACCTTGTTTGCTTTTTACGTAAACATCTGACCCGTTTTTATGTAAATTGGTTGAAAACTGTTGTGTACATGGTACTTGCAGGCTTCCCTTGATCTTTTCACTGCAGAACCATCACTTGGTCTCGTGACTTGAATATCTCAAATACCTGACAGTGATGAGAAAATAGTACTCCATCATCTTGTGCACATACAGAAATATCATTAGTTTAAGCAGATATGTAGTCTATTTTATAAAAGGTTTTAAAGAAATTGTTAATTTTCAGTAAACCACAAAGACGGTTTCTGATTACTGTCCTTTAAACTTTGTTAGCTTCAAGCTTTCAACTCCTTCTGTGGCCATTATTTTCCTAAAAAAAACTGTCGAGAAATTGTTTCTTTCAAAATTTTATGGTGACGTTATTCATTTTGATGTTATGACCTTCGTTGCAGGTACTTACAGAACTATATGTTACCCTCGCTGAAAAACTCCACAGTTTAGCTGTACAATTGGTAGCGGATGGAAGTGGTGCTAAATCTGTAAAGATAACATACACATCCTCAAGAGCAACAGATGATCTCGAAACCCCATTAGTCCGGAATTTGGTCGCAAAAGGTATCCGGAATGAAGAACGGTTAATTTTAGACGGGTCATCTGAAAAACCACTTGAAATTATAGTTCAAATTGCTCAAGTCAAATCACGTTCCGCAATTGCAGTATCCGAGTTTGGGGATATAAAATTGCAAGGGAGGGTGAAAGATGGGGTGCCACATTTGACGAAAGTAGGTGCTTTTGAGGTGGATGTGAGATTGGACGGACATATTTTACTTTGTCGTCAAGTTGATGAGACTAATACCATTAGCAGTGTTATAAGTATATTGAGTAAAGAAAATGTGAATATTAGTTCTATGAGTGTCGATAGGGCCGGGCCAAGAAAACAAGTAGTCATGGTGATTGTTTCCTTGCTTTGTAATTATGATTTGGTCAAAATTCTTGGTGAGAAGAGACCAAATTCAGTAATGGGAATTGTTTAGTTTCTTTTGGTTTTCAGAATTTGGGCAAAATGTGATGAATTATGAAATTTTAGAATTTTGGCTGTTTTGATACGCTTATATTATGTTGTTCGTTTCTTTACAGATTGTGTGGTTCAAAATACACTTTTCTGTCTTTCAGCTTATTTGATATGTTTATGCTTTATATATATATAATTACGTTGGAATTGGTTTCATTGATGGATAAAATACTTCTAAATGTCTCATAAATTAACACGTTGGTGCCTTTCCACCAGACAGGTCCTGGAATAAAATGGTGAAACGTTGGACTTTGTGTGTAACAAATGTTGTGCAGTTTGAAAAGTGTTTTGAGATTGCAATTCTATGTCCTAAGGATTGTGGTCAGATTCACATTTCACATTGAGATTTAGTTCATCAGAAAAGCCAAAGCTAACGCACAAAAGGTGCTTATGGTCACCCAATGAATATCAAAAGCTCACAGATTACATCATGAACCATGGTCTTGGCTGCAGGAGTGCTATTGATCAATGTTAACATCCATATATGTCCAAGATTCAAGTCTGAAGAAGAAATTCGACAGACAAACAGATTCAAGTCTAGAATCTGCAGAAGCAGATGGTTGTAGAAAGTTGCCCAAGATTTTATTTGCTGATTGGCTATCACTCAATCAGTTTCACAAGTTTTGCTGATTCCAGAAGGATCACGTTATAGTTTTGCTGATTCCGTGGATAATCTGCAATTGAAATACCTTCGTCCGCATGTAGACTTCTATGATCTATTCTTTAAAGAGTTATGCCAAAATTCAGCAGATAAGTAATAGTGATTTTCATGACACAGAATTCAGCAAATAATAGTGATTTTCATGACACAGAACAAACACCTGAGAAAACATGCAAAGTTTATCCGGGTGTAACTTTAGATTTGAGATGAGTCCATAAGGAACCTATCATCGGGCTCATAGAAAGGTCATGAACTGCAGACCATTTTCTGTTGATTTGACCCATCTATCAGGCCGAAATCCCACCATTTCAGAATTTACATTGCTCAAGTATCATCAGGATTTTTGAAAATTTAATCGAACCAACTATAGATAACTCAAGTACTAGGCTCTGCTATATCCTTGGGAAAAGAATATTGGATAATAAGAATTCCATACGAATAGAATTCTTAAAGTACTACGTGCTGTTATATCCTACGAAACTCACTATGTCTCGGACAAGGATAGCTGAGAAACCATAAAGATTTATGCAACCCTGTGGCTATGTTAGATCCGAACTTTGTATGCAAGGATATCTGGTATTCTTTATGTGCGTGTGTGTGTAGATGAATGGGTCAAAATGGCCACATTTGGTTATTAACATTAATAAGAGAATATGACTTGAGGAACCTTGTCTTACCTCCCTTTTTAGCCGATATTCCACATCGCACAGCCTTACTTAACCATAAATCAAAAGAAAAAGTTAAATAGAAGATAATGAACAAGGACAAAAACGCTTTTAGATGTCTAGATGCTATTATTAACTATTTTACCATTGATCAATTTTAGTCATGTTATAAGATACATACTCGTTACAATGATAATTACTCGCTAATCGAACTATAGGTATGTGGCCATAATGTCACTTCTTGAATACACTCTTATTTCTTGTGCTGGTGCATATTCATACTCGTTACCATGGTATTCTTTTCTTACTTTCATTGCATGATTCCGGTACCCACACCACATCGACTTACGTTGTCGTAACACGTCACTTTAAAGTATAAACCAAAAACTTATATCAGTATAACTATAAGCATAATTTATATTGCTTAACAAGATCTGTACTAACAGTCTAACACCCTACAAATACTCCCCAAACATGGCATATGTTTGTAAAGAAAGAACCGATATAAAAGGGAACACTAAAATATATAAACTCTTTACTTCATTAATAAAATCATACCCAAAATTGACTCGCTTTGTTATTGATCTAGTTGTAAATCTTATGTTTCTTTAATGTATGACAAGATTTGCCAACACTATTTCAATAGAGCAAATTGTTTGGACATCACTCTGTTTGGACATTACTCTGTTTGATTATCATCACTTTCTTTCCTCTTATTTTGTTTTGATGCGAGTTGCCTTATTTGAGAAGCTTAATTCTTATTTCTATTTCAATGTACAATAAGCTTCAAATATAGAGCTTATGTTTATCGTCTAAATTATACAGAACTTTGTTTTAAGGCTTTTCCAGAACCACTTAAGCTCTTCCAAATAAGCTAACCCAAACGCCTCTAGAAGTCTAGATAAATATATATGATGCAGATTAATCCCAGCTTAAACTTCCAAACCAACTTTTTTGCCATTAACATTATATCAATAATCATGATATTACTCGTTAATTGAGCTGTGGGCATTGTGGCAATAATGTCACTTCTTGTATACACTCGTACTCGTTACACGCTAACAAGATTTCTAGTAACAGGATAACAAATACTCACCAAACATGGTGTATTTTGCAAGAACATACAGTAACTAATATAAAACGAAACACGAAAATATATAGCGAAACTCTTTACTTCATTGAATAAAATCATACTGCTTACAACTACAAGAGTGTATTAGTCTACCCACAACTTACTATTTTCACAACTCATGTTTAATTCCTTTTAGAAACTTAAGCACATTAAACATAGAAGGCCGATTAGCTGGATTATCAGATACACAACTTGCAGCAATCTGGACCATCTGAAGCATCGCCTTCTTCGAAGAAACATCAACAATCGTTGGATCAAGCACATCGACGGCTTGGCCTTTCTTGATCTTATAGCAAACCCACCCTACCAAATTCCCACCTTCAACGTCTTTGAACTCTAATCCTGTTGGCTCTTTCCCCGTCACCAATTCAAGTAGTATCACTCCAAAGCTATAAACATCACCTTTTGTCGTTGACCGCCAGCTTTGACCATACTCGGGTGGAATGTAACCAAATGTTCCGGCTAGATCAGTACTAACGTGAGTCTCATACGCACTTATCAACCTTGCTAACCCAAAATCAGCAACTTTGGGCTCAAAATCTTCGTTTAGTAAAATGTTGCTCGCTTTAATGTCTCTGTGAATAATATGTGGCGTGAACCCATGGTGCAAAAAGGCCAGCCCACGAGCTGAGCCCACCGCGATCCTGAATCTTTTAGCCCAAGTCAAAACGCCCATGTCTTCCGTACAGGTTCTTAACCAATGGTCCAAACTTCCATTCGCCATGTAATCATAAACGAGCAGCTTTTCTTCACCAAATGAGCAGTAACCGAGCAATGACACAAGATTCCGATGCCTAACCTTTCCTAAGGTTTCCATTTCAGCTAAAAACTCACGTTGACCCTGCGATTTGGACTGGTTCAGCTTCTTGACTGCAACGATCTTTCCATTCGGCAACTGGGCTTTGTAGACTGTACCGAACCCACCGTCACCGACGATTTTGGTTTTACAAAAATTATTTGTGGCTTCAAGAATGTCGGAAAGAGTTAACTTTACAAGAGGTTGTTCAAACATAGCTACGTTGATACTTAACGACTCTTTTGACCTGCTGCTACTTAAAAGATAAAGATTATGATCAGTTGAACTGCTGTTATTCGCGCCAGGGTCTTCACAATCGGGTCTTTTCTTGATTCTGTGAACACGTTTTATTGCAACAATCGTTATAAAAGCAGTGATCAACAACGTCCCTAAAGCAATAGAAGCTAATGACCAGATGCAAACCAAGAACTCCACCACATAATGCTTTGTTGTCAGATAACGTGATTCTTGACGTATTCCCGCAAATTCCATTTTTTGGAACAGGGCCTTCTAATCCGTTTCCAGCCAGATTCATGTAATTTAAACTTGAAACACTGCAAAGACTATCAGGAATTCGACCCGATAACTTATTGTTCGAAAAATCTAAGAACTCGAGCTCCATAAGATTCCCGATCCCCCATGGGATTTCACCGTGAACGCATTCCCGTGAAGATCCAACGTGGTCAAATACGACAAATTGCCCAAAGCGCGAGGAAACATTTCAGAAAACATATCATTACTTAAATTAATTGTCTCGATCCGCCACTTCATAGAACCAACAAACAAATCATCTAAATGGCCCGATAGTTTGTTTTGTTGTAGAAAAATCCCAACAAGATTCACCATGCTCGAAAGTGTTGAAGGAAGTTCGCCATCGAGGAGATTGCGACTTAAGTCCAAATGAGTCAAACCCGTTAACTTCCCAAATGTGGAAGGGACTGAGCCCGAAAGTCGGTTACCAGTCAAATTAAGCTTAACCAGACTATGAAGTTGGCTTAATTCAACCGGTATGTGCCCAGTGAGGTTATTGTTCTCCAAATACAGCCCTTGCAGCTTCAACGACTGACCAAACTCAGCAGGTATACCACCAGAAAACATATTTCCTGATAAATCTAACGTCGTTAAGTTTGTTAGCTTTGCTAAAGACTTCGGTAACTCCCCTGAAAGCATGTTACCATTAAGCAAAAGATCCACCACAACCAAACAGTCTCGCAACTCGTCAGGTATCTCACCAGTCAGCCGATTATTAGAAAGATCATACAACCCATGATGCTGAACAAAACTCGAGTCGGGTATACTAACCTCCCTAAAATAACTTGAATTCTTCAAATAAGGAATAGAGCCCGAAAGATCATTATTCGAAAGTACCAAGCACTGCAACTGAGACAAACCCGTTACCTCAACCGGAATCGACCCATTTAATCTATTGCCACCAAGATCCAATGTTGTAAGAGAAGTAAGGTTCCCAATCTCAACAGGAATCAAACCAGAAAACTGATTTGAATTCAAATTAAGAACCGAGAGTGAAGACAACATCCCTATCGCTTTCGGTATCACACCACTTAACCTATTGTTACTAAGAATCAATCTTTCTAAAGTAACTAAACTCCCAATCTCCTCAACAAGACCACCTTCCAACATATTATTAGCAGCCGAAAACTCCATTAAACTACTCGACTTCCATAACTTAACAGGAATCGACCCGTTTAACAAATTCGAATCAAGATCAAGAGCCATCAAAGGAAGCTCAAACAAAAACTCGGGAATCACGCCAACAATCTGATTCTCAGACAACACCGAGTAAGATTCCTACACCCCATAAAAGTATCCCCAATCAAACCGGAAGCATATTACTTTCTAAATCAAGCTCACTTAACGAAACCGCATTACATATCTCCCTAGGCACAAAACCAGTCAACAAGTAATTACTCAACCCCAAACTATTCAGCATTGTCAAGTTCCCTGTCTCCTTAGGCACCCGACCCGTAAACCTATTCCCCGCCAATAAAACGACAACAAGGGGGCAAATTCGACAACTCTTTAGGTAACGACCCAGATAACGAATTAAAAGACAAAACCAATGTCTACAAATTCTGACAGTTTCCTAGCTCACTAGGTATCGAACCGTTAAGTTCAGAGTATACTAAGTTTAATATAGTCAAATTTTGCAACTGACCCAATGCTTTTGGGATTGAGCATTTTAAAGGGTTATAAGACAAATCCAATTTAGATAATGACACAAGATTTAAAAGGGTATCTGGTAATGGCCCTGAAATTTTACAAGATGGTGAAAAAAAATTTACCAGCTTTTTCAAATTCCCAATTTCCGGCGGAATTTTGCCGGAAAAGTGGTTTATTCCGATGAAAAGATCGGTTAAGTTAGTTAAGTAACCGATTTCAGGTGGGATGGTTCCTTCAAGGGTGTTGTTTGCAATGTCTAAAAAGACTAAATTTTGAAGCTTGGTAAATAAAGATGGGTAAATTTCACCGGATAAAAAATTGTTACCGAGTCCAAGTGACCGGAGACTGGTCAACTTTCCGATCTCCGGTGGGATTTTTCCGGTGAGGGTATTTGAGGAAAGGTCCAAAGACTGTAAAGATGTTAGCTTTCCAATGGAAAATGGGATTTTTCCTGAGAAAAAGTTGGGGCCGAGTTCAAGGGTTTTCAACTGAGTCAACTCACCGAGTTGACTCGGCAACTCACCTGACAACTTGTTTTCACCCAGGTTTAGCAGCTGGAGGTTTTTGAGGTTGGATATATTGGTAGAAAGATGGCCTGAGAATTGGTTTTGGTAAAGGTCAAGGGTTATGAGATTGGTGAGTTGGAATAGTGAGTTGGGTAGTGAGCCTTTGAGTGACCGAGTTGAGAGAACAAGTGAAGTGACTCGGTCATTTTTGCAAGTAACACCTTCCCATTCACAATGTGGTGTGTCAAGGTTCCATTTTGAAAGCATTTTTGGGTTCAAAAGTGAGTTCTTAAATAACACCAAGCTTTGTTTTTCTTGGTCATAATCAAGAATTGTGGCATTTGTGATGATAAAAAAGTGTAATAAAAAAGTTACAAGATGTAAAAAACTGAGCTTGGTACTCATATTGTGTCAAATAAGTATAAAGATTGGAACTTTATATATAAATCAACACTTGAAATGTGAAAAAGAGTTGATTCATGAGCTTCATTGATTATTATTGTGTGTGTGAAAGTGTTTTTGTTTGGGGAAGATGAAAGAGTTTGAAGTTCAGAACCCAAGTATTTGTCTTGTGTTTTGTGACTTAACACGTTGTCGTTTTGGAAATTAAATGTGTACTTTTGAAAATGACGTGGCGCCGGAAAATTGACCGTCAAACAAAAATGGGTGTAAAAATAATAAGTTGATTTGACAATAATAGCCTTAAAAAATAAAAATGGAAGATAGATGAAAATACACAATGGGTATTGGTGTCATTTGACATATCATAAGAAGTACAGTAACACTTTTGCTAAATATATGTGTGTGCCAAAAGTGGGAGCTCACATGTAACTTGCTATAAATGGAATGTGATTAGTGATGGTTCTATCTTACGTAGTGTTTATGAGTTTTTATTGTATGTATAAATGCATCAAAGCAATTAATTAGTGATTAAATACTTGGCACATGCATGTACCTTTGATATTTATATTAGACTCTAAACATATTAATTAGACTCTAAACATAATTTGTCAGAAAATAACATTTGAGGGATGTTCAAGCTAACACAAAAAAGAAACTCGCATTTGTTCAAGACGGATTTAATCGCGCAACTACTTGGTTTGTGAGCAAATTATCGGTACCACTAAACTACAAGATATATATTTGGTAGAAACATAACTTGAAGTATTTGTAACAAAATTTTGTGCCCAATGATCATATATAAATGAAACTCTTTCAAAACATATATACTCCATGGTAAAATAGAAAAAACATGTGAGACAAAAAAAACACTTGTATAATTTTGTCTTTTAAGAATATATATATATAAGTATTTGTCTTTTATGTAACAAATTCTAAAACATGTGATTGCCGTTGCCAGGTTTGCGGGGTACCCACCAACGGCGTAGATACTATTTAAAATGTTTTTAAAAATATATATATTTTTGTTTTCTAACCATGCTAATTTTCATTGTTAATTGTCGTGGTTAGCTAGCCCGATGGTGATCACTTTACAAATGCTTCTTTTGGACAATGGGAAACCCAAGTTGCATGTGTTTTCTTAGCCCTAAGATATCTACAAATCTTAATTAACTGCATATTATAAGGTGGTATGTGAATGTTAACTAGGAGTGGCAATCGAGTCATATTTGGGTTAATGTGTTCGTGTTTGCGGATAGACAGGTTATTATGACCTCTATCTAAACACGACGCATTTATTAATCGTGTCAAAAAAACTCAATCCTAACTCAGACCTGCATAACACGTGTAACCCATTTGTGACTCATTTAACATGTTTAAGTAAATAGGTCAAGCGTTGAATAAGGTTGGTGGTTTGTTGATTTAACTAATTTAAATGCATAAATGATATAAACATCTAATAAATGATAAACATAACATACAAATAACTATAAAACAATTTCAATGATATATAAGTTATAATCGTAATTCACTTATATTAAGTACATAACAAAGTACAATTATGTCAAATCTGACATAAACTCAAGATTATAAAAAAAATAGACGCTCTTATATACTTAAACAGGTTCACATGTTAACCTATTTAATAGTTACTCAACCCAAACACGACCCGTTTATAAAACCGGTTATACATGTTGACATGTTTATTACCCAAACATGTTAATCTTTAACCCAAATATGTTTAACTTCGTGTTATGTTAGTGTCATTTATCGTGTCGTATCGAAAATTATCACCCGTACCATTAACTAGCAAATGTAACGAGTTTCAAAGGCTACCACGAAAAAATTGTTTTTCTATTAGGCTATGCACTATGGTGTGTCGACCGAGTCGGTCGACCGACTGGCCAGTCGGTCGCCATCATAGTGAGGCTGGTAGTCGTCGCCGATCGAGTAGAAATGGTAGTCGTGAAGCCGACCGTTGTCGGGGGAGGTAAAAAGCAACAAAATATGATTTTCTTGTTTTATATTAAGAAAAAACTTTTTAACTTTTAAATTTTTTTTTAATTTAACACTATAAATACCACTTATTTCATCAATTTTTTCACACATTCAAACAACAATTCAAAATACTTCTCTCAATTCAAAAACTCACCATGTTTGACAAGAATAAAAAAAACTCCCAAATCAAAAACTCCAAATTCCCGACTTCAACAAAGTGTTCCGCATTTAACACCGGATCCGAATTTTCAATTATCCGGTGTTTCATCACCCATCCGCTTTCGATCACCTGGTTTTGAATATACCTCACAATTGCCACAACCACCACATAATAATAACATGTTTTATCAAAATCGTTCATTCCATCCTCCGTATAACAACCAAAATACTTATTACCAATCACCAACTGGGTTGTATCGTCATACTATGGAATCATCGTCTTCCCAAGCAAACCAACCTTATTCTCCGGTTAATCATATCAATCTTAATATGGATTTTATGTAGTTAATGTTTAGTCAAGAGTATTACCCGAGCCAAGATTATTCTATGGGTCACGGTTCGACTCTAGTTAACGACGACGAAGAAGACGACTCTTCTGTCGAAGAGGTGTCACCCGTAAAACCTAAGAAGCACTCGAGACGTGCAGCAAGAGCCAAAAAGAATGTGTAGGAACCAACAAAAATCACTTTACCT
>BQNB010012171.1:0-79774 GCA_026074375.1 Tanacetum coccineum | reverse complement strand
AGCTAGAGCCTTCAAAAGTATACTTTTTGATCTAGATCAAGCATGAAATCGCACATACACACGATCTAATCATCCTATGCGCTCTGATACCAATTGTGGTATATCATAAATCATAACACAGGGTCGATTCTTAGATTTGGCTAGTTTCTAGAGAGAGAAACACATGAGAGAGATTTTCTAGTGAGAGAAAATGTGTTTTAAAAGAAAAGAATAAATGACTAGCTTGCCTCTTCAAAAGTTGGAAGAGGCTTATATAGTTTTTACAAAATATCAGGTATTAGTACCCGGCTTAAAACCGAAAGACATACGATTAACTATTAAACTACGAGCTATTATAAACAATAAATATACGGGGTGACCGAGTCTTTTTCTAATATCTAACAATAGCAGACTGTTCCCAACTGATTTTTACCTTTTGCACACACATTCTTTCTGTTCTAAATCAGTTTACATATTTCTTTCATTCCTTTGATAATTTAATCTTAAGCATTTATTTCCAAGTGATTCAAGCTTAAATCTCAACTGCAAGAGAAGAATACTTCCTACCATCAAGTTATAAAGTGTTATAGCTTAGTTCGTAATATTGTTACGCTTGTATCATATCTTGTAAATCATTTGTTCATCTTGTGTAATTGTATGTAATAGTTAGATCGTGGTGATCACAGAGAGTACAGTTAGATCGTGATGATCATAGAGAGTAAAGTTAGATCGTGGTGATCATAGAGAGTATAGTTAGATCATGGTGATCATAGTGAGTATAGATAGATCGAAGTGATTGTGTTATTGTTTAGGTGAAGTGAAGTGTTGATAGCGCGGTTAGTATTTTAGGCCTCAAAATATAAAGTGCGTGGTAGATTAGTTCTAGCTAAGATTAGAACTCAACATTTAGTTTTGCGTCAGAAATTGGTGTAAGCTACTTGTGTATGATTTTCTCCGCCTAAAGGGAGTTTGTTGACATAGTGAAGAGAACTCTCGAGTTGGGTACTCGGGGAGTGAAGTAGGGCGAAGAGGAGCTTCGTTACCGAACCACTATAAATCCTTGTGTTGTGGTTTGATCCTTCTAACTCTTATCTTTTGTCTTGCATATTCATTTTATATCTCGTTATCATTTATTTACTTAATTGCATTGTTCATATTATATACACATTGAGATCACATAAAGTCGAATCTAAGTTTTTATAAATACACGATACATTAAATTAAAAAGCGGTAAACTATTCAACCCCCCTTCTAGTTTTCCACAATTGGTATCAGAAGCCACGTCAAACAAGATTTTTAAAATAAATTGTATTTTAAAACTTGAATCGATCTATGGAATCGGAAAAGTATTTAGAAGGGTAATCTATGCAAAGACCACCACTATTTGAAAGTGATGGATTTATTTATTGGAAAAATAGATTCGAAACTTATGTGAAATCAAAAGATCTAGATCTTTGGCATATTATTACCTACGGTGATATTCAGAGGCGGCCTAACGGCGGCTCAGCGGCGAAGTGTGGTCGTGATGCACATATTCCAACAAGTGTGGAGATATCTATCGGATTTAGCCGAATCTAAAAAATATGCATTTAAAGATTATCATTTTATTTATAGGATCATGGAGCAAAGTTATAGAAAAAGAAAAAATGAAACTAAAGATTAAAGATATACAAAAGAAAGAACATGTAGTGATTACAGATTTGGTTTCTTGAAAAATCAACATAGCTTGTTATTGGGTTTTAAAAAAATTAATGATATTGATCCAGTTAGTCTCTGATAATATGAGTAAATACTTCGTATTTTTTTGATGTTGTTGGTTAAATCTGGAAAAAAGGGTATCATCGTCAATTTGTATTTTGATTCTAATTATCATGCTTTTTTGTGTTTTAAATACATATAAAATAACTATTTGGATATATATGATATTTTTTGTGTTTAAAAAAGATATATACGCAATTTTAAGTTCATGTTTGATATATATGTAATTTTTAGTCTTTGAAGGCATATATATGTAATTGCCCTTTTTATATATAGCATGAATTAGGATGCAAGTCTTGCAACTTGACATAAACCCCCTTCCTTTATTCTTTTCTTAGACATAAACAACTCTTATCATCTATCTTCTTTATTCAAGTCCTTTTAGTTTCATCTATTTCAAGAATTGCACTTCAGACTCACCATAAAGGACTAATCATGCAATAAGCAAATAACATAAAATGAAAACTTAGACTGAAATATTGAAATAGATATACATTTTAACACACCATTTCAGCTTACTTTGTAAACAAATCTAATATGTTCATTTTATTAAGTAAATGTTCATGTTGCTCATTTACTTAATAAAATTAACATATTATTTTTTCCCTTTGAAGTGTAATGTTTTTTCAAATTGTTTAGTTTTTTCATAAAAGATAAGACCGGCTGTTATTTGAATGGAAGCCTTGTGGGAAAAAAACAATATTGTTTTTTGATAACATCAAAATTCGTGCTTATATAATGTCAATCACATGCGGTATATTTTGAAACTTGATGTTTTGTTAGGAGTATCATTATCTCGTATTCAAGGCCAAATACTCAAGGTATATAGGGGTATATTTTCTCGAAAAGAAAAGTCAGCCAGCTAAAACAATCATGTCCTTTGTCAAGAAGATTGAATATCAAAATGACACTTGTTAGGAATTCAGTTTTTAGTGAAGTAACGATCATTATCGATCTCACGAGTCATTGTAATAGTTAGACAATATCATGTAATAGTTAGGAAGCTAACCGGGCTGACTTATGAAAAGCCCAAGGAAAGCCCGACCTAGCCCATCCCTTGTAACTATATAAACCCTCTCCACACATGGAGAGGGTGTTAGTTGAATGCATTTCTCTTATATTTATGTGTGTATTTTTGGTGTATTCTCCCTTCCACTTGTCTCTAGCTTTCTCTCTTTAGTTCCATAGTGTGTGTGAAATTCATTTCCTACAATTGGTATCAGAGCCATGGTTTCGATCTTATGGCTTTAGTGTTTTGTTGTGGTGGTTTTTTTATTTGAGCTTATTAGTTCGTATTGGGGTTACTTTACATACGGCTTTAGTGTTTCTTTTTGTCTACTGAGTACATTCGCTACATATGTAACCAACTTATCTACGTGGCTTATTGGTCCAAAAAGTTTGTTTTAAGTAGTTCATAGCAAAATAGGTCTCGGTTTCGGTTTAGTTTTTTGAAGTGAAATTTTCGTGGCTTATTCGTGGTTAAAACAACTTATTTCCAAGCTTATTTTTCTAGTTTTCAAGCTTATTACGATAGCTTTTGGTTAGCTTATTCTTATTGTTTGTGGTCCACTCCGTTTAAACAAGAAAAGGAGACAAAGAAAAGGACATTGTAAGGTGTTTGTTGTTTTGTCAAGGCGAATTAATCTACAAGAGCAAGGCGATTAAAGCATTTCTTTTGCGAGGCGAGTTAATCTTTGTACCCAAGGCGATTTAATCCTATGCAAGAAGAGGCGAGTTAATCTTTCTATAAAGGCGGGTTAAACCTGTTGTGGAGGCGAATAAATCCATAACTAAAGGCGATTAAATCATACTTTGACAGGAGAATTAATCTCAAGTTGGAGGCGAGTTAATCTCCTCTTTGATATGCGAGTTAATCTTTCAAGTGAAGGCGATTTAATCCACGTTTGAAAGGCGAGTTAATCTTGTTTTGAGACGATTTAATCCATGTTTGAAAGGTGAATTAATCCTATGTACAAGGTGATTTAATCAAACCAAGTTAAGGCAAATTACACTCGTTTTTAACGTGTTTTGGTTTTTCGGTTTTTCGGTTTTGAGTTTCGGTTGATCACGGGTCTTCTAACTTATACCATTTCATTCGTGATCCTTTTACGATCATCATGGTATATTTACTTTTCATCGACGATAACCGTACCACTCCGCGAGATTAAAAATGATCGTTATTACTTTTGAGAAATTTAAAAACTAAGAAGAAAACCACTTGGAGGGAAAAACGTTTATTTATTAAACTAAATTTGATTTTGACACATGCAGTCCCTGGTTTTCAAGACAATTTCATAGCTAGCCCTTCCTTTCTTTGTTAACCCTCATTGGTGAAACTACATTACACCGTTAGTCCTTAGTACTTATAAAATAGCCCGCTAGTCCTCAAAAGTGAATCGTTATTGCACCGATAGTCCTTGCAACTTTAATTAACAACCGTGAAGCATTTAACTTGGATTTCAATTTCACCGTTAGTCCTTGTTTATGTTTTAATCAACCGTTAATCATTCTATGTTGAAAGTGTGATACTCGTTCATCGTTTTAGTTCATCAATCATTAACAAAAGCTTAAGTACTTCAACAAAAACAATTCCTATTTTACGGTTTCTTCTTGATTTAGTCAAATCCCGTAAAAGAATATTCTTTTCATGGTTTAAGTCATAGAATTGTAAAATCTCGTGAAATCGAATTGATTCAACAAACTACAACATCATCACATAATTTGATTTCACACATCAATTACTTCAAAATGCTTAACATGAATGTGAGAGTTTACAATCAGCAATCACAGTCTGCAAGTGTTACTCATCAAGGTTTGATGTTTCATCCACAATCATATTAAGTGATTCATCCTCAAGCATCTCAAGGGATTCATTCTCAATCATCAGTGATTCATCCACAATCATCTCAAGCATCGAATGTTTCTCAACAGTCACCAGTAGATCTTCTCCAATTTGATTCAGAGATTGTTGTACCATACTTTCTTCCAACTGATGATCCTTTTGAATGCTCACACAAAGCTTTAGCATTCATGTGTACCACACTTGCCTCAATTTTCCCATCAACCAACAATCAACTAGAGACTTCGTCAAATCTAATGAACCAAGTTGATATGCAAGGAAGACAGACTCATAGTTATGTGGGTAATTTTTCAAAGAGTAATGATCATATAGCAAGGCAGTGTACTCAACCTATGAAGGTACATAATTCTGCATGGTTCAAAGAGAAGATGCTGCCAGCACAAGTTCAGAATGCAAGGATTGCTTTGAGCAAAGAACAGCTTGCAATTTTGGCAGATATAGGAGATAAAGTTAATTCTGGTCCATGTGCTTACACTCTCTTCAATAATGCAATCTTTCAATTAGACGGCATTCATTCATATGATTTAGATTGTGATGACCTACCTTCATAACAAGCAACATTAATGGCCAATTTCTCTAATTATAATTCAGACGTTATCTCTGAGGTACCAACTTACAACACTTATCATGATAATCATGTGTTTGAACAAAATGTTCAAGAGATGCAGGATTGTAAACAACAAGCTTTCGTTGATGATTCAAATGATGAATTTACAAGTGAAAGCAATATGATTTCATATGAACAATATTTAAAAGAAAACAAAAGTCAAGTTGTTCACAATACTCTATCTCCTGCTAATCAAGATTCAATGATAATGTTTGTGATTGAGCAAATGTCTAATCAAGTAGCCAAATGCAATGCTGAGTATAAAGAGAATCAGGTTATTAATGAATCATTAACTGCTGAGCTTGAAAGATATAAGGAACGAATCAAAACTTTTGAACAAAGACTTAATATTGATTTAAATAGTCATGAAAAGTTGATTGTTTCTCAAATGGATGATATGATTCGGGAAATACTTGCACTTAACCAGCAAATTGACTCACTTAAACTAAATCTTTCTAATCAAATCAAGGAAAAGGAATAATTATTGCAAACATTTACTGTTTTCAAAAATGAATCCAAAGAAAAAGAAAGTAAATACATGGACAAAGAAATTGATTTAGAAAAGAAAACAAAGGAATTGGATAATATTATCTATAAAATGGGTCAATCTGCTCAAACAGTGCACATGTTAACGAAACCATAAGTTTTTTTTATGATGACACTCATAAACAAGCTCTTGGATATCAAAATTTGTTTTATCTTAAGAAAGCTCAGTGGATTAAGCCAACACTGTATGATGGTAATGTGGTCTTTAATATACATCCTGTGATTTCTGTGACCGATGAAGAAGAGAAGTTGATTTTAGAGGAAGAGAGTCGATCAAAAATGATTGAAAAACAAAATGATCTAATTTCAAAATAAAAGAAAGTTAATATTACTCCAATTGATTATGCAAAGTTGAATCAATTATCTAAAGATTTTGGAAAATATTTTGTTCCACAAAAAGAATTGTCTGCAGAACAAGCTTTCTGGTTACCGCTTTCAAACCATAATTCTGAACAACCTAATATTACACAAACACTAGTTAGAGTTGAGGTTCCTAAAGAACTTCCAAAGGTTAGTTTAGTAAATACAAGTGTTAAAAGGCTAAAAAGTCACCTTGCCAGTTTTGAAAAGGTGGTGAAAGTAAGAACTACACCTGACGCAATAACTGAGGGGTCATAGGGTTTTGAACACACCAAAAAGGTTTTCAACGAAGAAGTTATTCCTTTTAAAAATTATTTACATACATTAGTTAAAGATTTTGAAAATGATATTCTCAGTGAACTTAATGAAGTGAAAATGGTGTTTAACCAAATGGAAGCTGCTGTTGATCAGTGTTCTAAAGAAAAGAAATTTGGGTTTACATTAATTTTACAAGTTAAGACTTGACAATAAAATAAACAAAACCCATCTTGACCCAATCCCCTTGGGTTTACATCTTTGCTCTTCCAACATCATTCACATACCTTTAATTGACACACCTAAAAATGATACTCGAAAACGTCAACATTAATATTGGTGAGCTCGTAGGTTTGACCTTAAAAAACCAAAGCTGTGGCCAATATCACAAATAGAGGACAAAAGTGGCAATATACAGTGGATACAAATGCAAATCACTCATGACTTAGCATCCTCGCTAATCATGTAACATGACCTAGCATTCCCGCTAGTCGATCTCCATGCCTTAGCATCCCTGCTAGTCATGAAAACAACATATACCAATGCTCTTGGAGTCGCAACTCCGATATGTCACTTACGCACCTAAAGGGCCTACCAGCTGGAGCAATATATTAGGGCAGGTGCACACTAGATGGCAAATCCTTACCAATCACCCTTGCCATGCATTGCAATGCATGCAAGTCAAAATCACAACCCTTGACATGCCAAAAACAGTACATGCAAGTAAAATCACGTCACATATATTCACATAGCAATCATAAGCACATAATTGTCCCAAAAACAAAACCACGTTTTGCACAGTTAAAAAAAACCGTTCAAAACACATTTGAGTATCATTTTCCCCCAACAGAAAAACAGTAAAAATGGGGCTACGAGAACTCACCTTAATAATAATAATGCAAACTGCACAAATCTCAGACTCAACGCACAAATAATCTCAACGCAAGTGCACAGCAGTACCCGGCCACAACCTAATCATGTACGACACTTTATTAATGTTTGTACAAAGTTTTCTTATTATACATGTATTCGTCTTTACTCACACCAAGATTCTCAATCCCATTATAAAGGCCTCTTTCCTTATCACAAAACCTTTACTTTTTATCTCAAACCCGTTATCTCATAACAAAACCTTTATCTTTTACCAAAACCGTTATCTCATAACAAAACCGTTATCTTTTACCAAAACCGTTATCTCTATTACAAACCGTTATCTTTTACCAAAACCATTATCTCATAACAAAACCGTTATCTTTTACCAAAACTGTTATCTCCATTACAAACAGTTTTGGTATTAGGGTTGTGTGGTACTTAAGTAAAATAACTCAATGCACTTGGGCTGTGTGTGACATCAATACGAAACACTCAAACACATCCAACAACTTAAAACAAAACAAACGATCAAACAATCCAAGAGAATCCGACGAGAAATAAGTGGGAGTTCAAAGATCGAAAATAAACGAATAAACACCTCCGCAATGTTTGTATACATATACTTAAATATACTTATAATAATAAAATAATAATATTTTATTATTTTTGTCTCTTTATCGGCTCAAAAAGGTAATTATAAAACCTTGTCATTTTAACATAACCATGCTTGATCGTTAAATCTCGACACTTAAAGTTTATTAAAAGTCACGTTTCGTCCTTTAACTGAATCGAAACAAAATAAGTTTTCACAATATTTTATAAGTGTAAGATTTTTACAAAATTTTGGCATGACCCGTTCGTTTATACAACATTTTCTAAGATTTTAAAATCTTAATTCTAACACTTTTCCCAAATTCTCAAGTCCAAATAATTTTCCCAATTCTCACCAATCCTCCGACTAAACGCCAAATTCTATATCCCAAAAATACTTTAACAAAAGGCATTTTCCTCCATCGACTTTCAATATTGACACGAAACATGTTTCACTTTAAAAATCCACTTTAAACGTATTAAACCACTAGTTTTCGCTTATTAGGCCTTAAGGCCCAATAAAGATCCAAAACGTTTTTACTAAGTGTTAAAAATCTGTTTTATTATCTTAAACTCGATGCCAAAATATATAAGTTCACAATATAAGTTTGAAAACCATTATAAGCTATAAGTCAATAATATTCCATAACCAAAATAAGCCGAAAATAAACCGAAACCATATGAGTCAAAATCAATTATAAGCCGAAACCCAATAAGTCAAACCAAAATAGGCCGAACCAAATAAACAAAATAAAATAAGCCGAAACTAAGCCCAATATATAAGCCAAAACCAAGCCAATGGGCCAAGCCCATCAGCCAAAACCAAGCTAATGGGCCAAGCCCATCAACCTTTTTCTTCTTCTTTTATTTCTTGTTGGTCCGAAACAACAATAAGCTCAAAAAAATCACTAGCTCAATCTAGCTTTTTTTTATATGCATCTTTCAAAATAAGCCCAAAAGTACTTTGACAAAATTATAAAAATACCACCACAACCAAAATATTCAAACTTTTGACCTTGTTTCCTTTGTTTAAATTTTTTTTTTTTTTTTTTTTTTTTTTTTTTTTTAATTTTCGACGCAAACAAACAACCCCTTTTTATTCACTTTTTCTGTTTTCAGAATTGATTTTTTATGACGATCGACTTGTACAACTAGTATTAAGACACCATAATAAGCATAGAAGTACAACTTAAATCAAATTTAGAAAACTTACAAATTTGGCGAGTTCGGTTCGGTTTTGACGCAAGAAGGAGAGACCCAAAAATCTTTTTCTATAACACGTGTCTATCTAATAACGACTCACTATTGATCTTTTAACCCAGTGTTTTTAGAAATCTTCAAAAATCAATGTTTCTTGTTGTTTTGGTGCTCGTCTGAAAATGAGAGGGTGAGAGAGAGAGTATTTTTTTTGTTTTGCTTGATTTCAAAATGAGAAATGAAAGAATGTTTGAGGTTATGACAAAAAGGTGGTACCATGCATGGACAACCAAGGATAAAAATGTCCCTTGTTGTCTCCTTCTTGTTACATGTCCCAAATGGGATCCTAGGGGGGTTTCGGGTTCCATCTTTTTCAAAAAAAAAACTTTTTTTTTATTTTCTCGGGTTTCGGTTCATCTTTCCATTTAGGACGTTGGCGGCAGGGTGAGGACCGAAAACATGAATTTTGTTTAGAAACTCAACCGAACCATCCTCACAAGTGTAAAAACATTTTAAATCCCCAAATAAGCTTTGTCAAAATCGAATTGCTCAAAATTTATACTTTAACGACCGTTACAGTCTTTTTACCGAATTTTAGGAAAATGACCGTTTTCTGACAACTTTCAAATCACACACCAACAATTTACGTTTTAATCCAACGTTTTCAAAATCATGAATTTATTAAATAAATAAGCTCATTACACACTTCCGAATCACTTAAACTTATTCCCAATAATTTTTTCGTGCCGGTACGCGCTGCGTGAAGATTTTCGAGGATCACGGGAAAGCTTCCCGGAATTATTTAAAATACCAAGCAAATACTCCGAAATGGAAAGACAAATCAAAAGTGATCCTCTCTAGAAATTCAAGACTCCTCCAAAAATCTTGGTTAAACCGTAACCGTTTTACGCAAAATAGTCAACTGAAGTCAACTTTTCAGCTTTCATCGGGAAAACTGACAAGGTCGAAAGACTTCAAAATACGAAATTATAATATTTTATAATACTCAAACGTGGACAAGTTACCGGTTATCACAGTCTAACCCCCTTAAAGGAATTTCACCCCGAAATTCAACTCAAATCATCGAATCACAACATCGACACGAAATTCCATTCCTCGACGTATCACATTAGATCACTAGGGTTTAGTCTATTCAAGCAAAGTTTCTTCCGATTCCTTTAAAGACGAAGTTTTTTTTCACAGTCCAATTCCTACACTTTCTCATGGTTAATCTACGTCCGTTCACAAAATCATGATAGTCTTTCCTACTATCTCCTTAGATTCACAATTTTTTCAAACTTAGGTCACACAGTCATAGTCGAGTGTCTGAATACGATCCAATCCTCGATGTGACGACTATTATATCATATTTGACACCGACCAAATTTTTGGTTATTCAACCAATGGGACTAACCTTACAGGGTATGCGTCTTGTGCAATACGACTCACACTCTACTTTCTCAAGAACGTCTATGGTTCTTTTGCCAACACTGACTCAAAATCCCCAAGTAAACCCTACTTGGTCAAAAACTCCAGGCTCTACCTTTCTATGAAGACCATTTCATTGTCTAAACCTCATCATTATTTGCTTTAAACTTTTTCAAAATTAATCCTACTCAACGAGTACCTTAAATCTCACTTTACTTAGATAGCTCAAGATACCTCTCAAAAGCTTACACACGAAAAAGTATGATCAGGTTTCAAATTTGATTCACTACAATTCCTTTTAACTTTCCCCGTAACCATTCACGGTCTCTCACCTTCCTATTAGCCTTTCTAACGAAACGGTATAATCGATCAACTCGAATATATTTCAAGTTGACGGAATATACCAACTAAATCGTACACTAACCTTCACAAGGAATGGGTTTCCGCCCTAACACGAGCGACACATTGTAACACATCCACGCATGGGTAACTGTGCTCACCAACACTGATCTTGTCCATCTAACCGATAATAACACAAAAATACTGCTAATCACTATTTTTTTTTCAAAATATCGAACAAAATTTCCTTCACTATTATAAAAACTATTTTAATACAAATTATCTAATGACTAATAAGGATTAGTCATAGCTACCACTACTCGAAAAAAAACTTTTCTAATCATAATACCGACACTAATCGATGCTACTCAGTTTAGTGATATACACAAACTACTAATCAAATCCCATACATCTTACACATCTCCTCTGGGCTCCTGCCCTCTCCTCATACTAGCAACAATCTCAGCCAAATCCAACCGTGCATGCCTCTCCTTTGTGATCTGTAATTGCAACTCCTGGTTCTCCATCTGCGTATCACTAATGGCATGCCACAGAGCTGCTCTCTGTGTATCCCTCTAACTTGCCCATGACTCCAAGGCTAATACTAGTCTCTAAATCGCTCCAAAAGTTTCTACAACCCTCTCCTGCTTATGCTCTAGGCTCCTAAGTCGATATCTCTGGGAGAAGATCTCATCCTTGACTACCCCTGACCTAGTAAACAACTCCCCTATATCCTTATCATACCTCTCAAACAAAGCAAGTGATAGCTCCCCTAATCGTACAGTATGATCATGAATCAATCCCTCTTGCATCTCAACCTGGGCTCCCAACTTAGTCAAAAATATTTCAGTCTTAGCCGTAGCGGGTGAAGCTACAAGCGATGGAACAGTCAGTGGTATCATGGATGATGAAATAGGCGAAGGAACGATAGAAGGTGCTGGAGAAATACGAAGTGAAATAGACGACCACTCAGGAGATGGCTGTGTCTGAACAAGTGATGCTGGTGGTGGGTAAGCAGGAACATCAATGTAAGCCCTACCATCCTCTAGGTCTATCCATGTAGTGAATGTGGGCTGCCTAAGTGCCAACACTCTCTCTGGTCTCTCAGGCTCTAGTACGGATCCAAAACCCTAACCTACTTCGAATACACTAGGCATTTGGCCCTCCCTCGACACTATCCCCTGACATCTCAATACCCTATAACCCAATCCTAGAGGCTCACTTATGGCTGTCTCCACAACTGGGGCTGCCCGCTGCTGACCCCTAGGTACAGCCTCATCCCCTCCTAAACCAAGACTCTCAACTATCATAACGGGACCCTCGTCCCCCGCAGCAAGACACTCGTCCCCTGCAGCAGGATCCTCGTCCTCTGCAGTAGGACCCTCGTTCTCTACGTCCTCGCTCTCACTATCAAAATCTAAACTCTCCTCTACCTCCTCATCTTCGTCCTCCTCATCCTCCTCTTTATCATACTCCACTAACTCAGCTGTACCCCGAGAACGCTTCCGTGAAGGAAGGTCTAGTGGTGATGATGATGGTGAAGTCTTGTAAGAGGACCTAAACCTCTTACAAAACACTGAATCGGACATAGTTGCCACCTCTGCTATACAGGCAAAGTGGCCAGGTGACATCGCAGGTGGAACACGCACGGCTATATGTGCGGTCCTACGGAGAAATAAAACCAAGGTGGGTGAAGTATGGGTAAGTGGGTGATCTGGTGAAAGTGGTGCGGTGAAATCTGATGACGTGGATCTCGCACCGGACGTGTCAGAATCCTCTGACTCCTCAGCATGACTTGTGGGTGATGTGCTATCAGGTAGTGAAGTGGGTGATGCTACAGTGTGGGGTGACTCAGGTGTCTCAGTCTCAATAGGGTCATAAAAAGGTTCAGACTCAGTTTCTGTCTCAACTAAAAAAGCCTGCCTGATAGCCTCAGAAGGATCCTTAGGAAATGGTACAGGCACTCGGGGGCTCTAAGCTTCGTCAGCGTGGGTGAAAATCTCTGGGTCAACAAACACTAGGGTAGACATCCTGTGATAACACGATAAGAAGGGTATAAATATTTTATAAAATATCATTATCAAAATTAACAACATCATTATGCTTACATATACAAATCTTCATATCGTTCAAAATTAGATGTTCGTAACCGTATATACATATATATATTGGTACAAGCACTCGAGGGCTCGAAGCTCCGTCAGCCTGGGTGAAAATCTTTGGGTCAACAAACACTGGGGTAGACATCATGTGATAACACGATAAGAAGGGTATAAATATTTCATAAAATATCATTATCAAAATTAACAACATCATTATGCTTACATATACAAATCATCATACCGTTTAAAATTAGATGTTCGTAACCGTATATACATATATATATCCTTATATAAATATATATTAAATATATCGGGAAAAATACGAACAATAAATAAACACTGACCAGGTTCGATACCGAACAGGCACTTCTAGTCATCACATAGAGCACATAATCCACAAAAAGCATACCTTTAATTCATGTCGCTACCGGTGACATTTCTTCTAAAACTCTTAAGTCAACATGCACTACTCTAAGGCAAGCACGACCAACATCAATCAATCAACATCGCTACCCACGACAATTTTACCTACATTCTCAAGGCATCGTACACTACTACTACTACTAAGGCAGCATGGCAATCCTAAAATTAATATGCTCTCAAACTTAACACTCGTAAGTGTTCTCATCATTTTACAACCTATCATTTTCAGGTGGTCTTATCACTCACACATCCCTTCCTTCCTCCAACATAAATTTAGAAAACTAACCCCATCATTTCATAGTTCTTCATGAATTAAGCATAGTTGATCAGGCTATGCTTAATTTGGGAAATACCATAAACTGCTCGGGCTAGTTGACTTTATTCATGTTCAAGGTTTTACTAAAAATAGACTTCACTTTGGTTATAGTTGCGTTTTTATTTTATTTTATAAAAACCAGCATTCTCTATAACCTTGGCTTTGATACCAATCTATCACACCCCATCAATGGCGGAAACATAGGATGCGACGATACCGTTCATCGCACAAGATACAAGATCATACACTTTACAATTTTCAAAGAAAAGAAATTTGGGTTTACATTAATTTTACAAGTTAAGACTTGATAATAGAATAAAAATCCCATCTTGACCCAATCCTCTTGGGTTTACATCTTTTCACTTCCAACATCATTCACATACCTTTAATTGACACACCTGAAAATGATACTTGAAAATGTCAACAATAATGTTGGTAAGCTCATAGGTTTAACCTTAAACCAAAAGCTGTGCCAATATCTCAAAGTAATGGACAATAGTGCAATATGACAGTGAATTTATGCAAATCACCCATGACTTAGCATCCCTGCTAATCATGTAACACGACCTAGCATTCCCGCTAGTCGATCACCATGCCTTAGCATCCCCGCTAATCATGAAAACAGCATATATAAATGCTCTTGGAGTTGCAACTCCAAATTGTCACTTACGCACCTAAAGGGCCTACCAGCTAGAGCACTATATTAAGGCCGGACCACACTATACATGGCATATCCTTGCCAATCACCCTTGTCATGCATCATAATGCATGCAAGTCAAATCACAACCCTTGACATGCCAAACACAATACATGCAAGTAAAATCACGTTACATATATTCACATAGCAATCATAAGCACATAATTGTCCAAAAAATAAAACCACGTTTCGCACAGTTAAAAAAACAGTTCAAAACACATTTGAGTATCATTTTCTCCCAACGGAAAAACAGTAAAAATGGGGATACAAGAACTCACCTTAATAATGATAATGCAAACTGCAAAAATCTTAAACTTAACGCACAAATAATCTCAATGCAAGCGCACAACAGTACCCGACCATGACCTAATCATTTATGACACCTTATTAATGTTTGTACAAAGTTGTCTTATTGTATAAGTATTCATCTTTACTTACACCAAGATTCTCAATCCCGTTATAAAGACCTCTTTCCTTATCATAAAACCTTTACTTTTTATCTCAAAACCGTTATCTCATAACAAAATCGTTATCTTTTACCAAAACCGTTATCTCATAACAAAACCGTTATCTTTTACCAAAACCATCATCTCATAACAAAACCATTATCTTTTATCAAAACCATTATCTCATAACAAAACCGTTACCTTTTACCCAAACCGTTATCTCATAACAAAACCGTTATCTTTTACCAAAACTGTTATCTCATAACAAAACCGTTATCTTTTACCAAAACCGTTATCTCATAACAAAACCGTTATCTTTTACCAAAATCGTTATCTCATAACAAAACTGTTATCTTTTACCAAAACCTTTATCTCCACTACAAACCGTTATCTTTTACCAAAACTGTTATCTCCATTACAAACCGTTTTGGTATTTTGGTTGTGTGGTACTTAAGTAAAATAACTCAATGCACTTGGGCTGAGTGCGACATCAATACAAAACACTCAAACACATCCAACAACATAAAACGAAACAACTGACCCAATGATCCAAAAGAATCTGACAAGAAATAATTGGGAGTTCGAAGATCGAAAATAAACAAATAAACATCTCCGCAATGTTAAAGTATACATATACTTAAATATATTTATAATAATAAAATAATAATATTTTATTATTTTCATCTCTTTATCGGCTCAAAAAGGTAATTGTTAACAATAGGATTACACTAACAAATGATTCGATTCGGAGGTCGGGGAGGATTAAACAAATAAGTTGCCATTGTATTATTTAGTGAGAGTAAGGAAAGATGTGTGTTTTCTAGAGAGAGAAACACACACTCCTTATTATAAGTAAAATGAATCCTCACCCCTCCATGGAAGTATCGAGGGGGTATTTATAGTCCTAGTGACACATAACTATAGTAACTAGTCATTATTAGTCCCTACGTGTCATGCTATAAATGAACTAATGTAATTCCGAATATGTCACCATATTTTAAGGCTAACAATCTTCCCCCAATATGTAGACAAATACGGAATTACTTACAATGTTCCTATCAAGTACAATTACAATAAAATAAAGTCTTCCAAAGCACTTCCAAAGCTAAAGATGTCTTTGAGTTCTCCTTGTCTTGAAACTTGTACTCCATCTTGGATCTTTATTGTATTTACTTGTTCTGGAACCATTGTAATATGCATGAACTGGATTAACTTCCCCCTAATTCATGCAGCATGTTTTGAAAAGTTTCTGAATCAGCTTCCCCCCAAACCAACATCCCTATCTTAAGCAGATTCTGAAGCTTTGTTGTAGCTTAAACAATCTTCTACTTGTCAATGAAGTGCACAACATAAATTTATAGAAGTTAAACCACACCAACGACCAATGCTTCTTGTCATTAGGGCTTGGTGAATATTCGTTCGGGGGTACATGCGATAAATTGGCAACAATTCTTCTCACATTATGCAGAATACTTCATAAACCATACTAAGTAAAGTAGTATACACTACTACCCCCTGGAAGTTGACATGGTAACATCAAAGTCAACTAAGTCCCGGATGTACACATTTCCCCCCATGATGGTTGCGAACTCTCGGAAGCATCATTGTTGTATACGCACATATACTCGAGAAGTTCTTGTCTTTAGCACTAATCTTGAAATCCAAACAAAGCATTGCCCCTTGTCTTCAGAAACCGTAGAGGAGATGATGCAAGAATTAAGAAAACTTGGTATAATCAAGGTCTTGTTTATGAATGTCGTTGAAGAACTTTGAGAATTTTGCTTATACTGTGAAGTATCTTTGTCTTGGAATGGCACAATAATATCCCGTGAGAATTGATGATTACATCTTAACTTTTAAACTCTCTGGCTAACTTACCTACCTCGTATTCTGTCGGCTATTGCTGTGATCACTTGGTGAAGTAAACCCGATATACCAAACTTGAAAATGAAGTGAAATCCCCCAAATTTGTTACTTAAGATTGCACTGTTATTGATTGAAGAACGGTGCAAGATTAAATCTATAAGTACTCTATACCTAACCAGAAAAGTATAAGAAGTACAACACCTCTTGAAATTATCCACATCGACTTCTGCGTGTGACACTGAGCACTACAATGTAACTCCTTTAAGTGATAGTTAACCAGGTCTGCAACCAACCACCCCTGACTACTGGAACTAGATAATTCAAGTCTCAATCATAACCGTTGTACGTTCAAGCAAGTCATCAATCGATAGATTGGGTTTAAAGAAAAGGGGTAGAACGTAAAAGGAAGTCTCGATGATGAAATAAGTAGACGCCTTCGTGAAACTCAGTTCAATGTCAAATAAGGGATACCAAATCAACTTCGTAATCACTTGTCATCATAATCTGAATCTTTAGCCGTTTGTCATTTAGTGAATCTTATTTGGATCGTTTGTAGTGTTATGTATCGTGTTTGTTGTGTTGTTGTTCAAGAATGTCGTTTAACTAGACAAATGTTGTGTTTGAATGTCGTCAACGGATCAACATTGTCTAGTCAACTTGTCATGATAGCATTTTATTCCCGACTTAATCCAAAAATCATTTAGCCAAAATAAATGAAATTTTTGAAATCAACATAAACTCAAATCAACCCAATTTTAAATTATCTTTTGGCAGCCCAATAAATATGATAAACCATTTGCGTTTTCGGGCTCAAAGTATCATAACAAACTAAGTCTCGGTCCACTTTTGTTAAAACCCAACTCGCCAACTTCATTTATTGTTAAGATCCGGCCCAGTTTTTGTGTTACACAACCCAAATCCATCACAAGCTTTAACCCTAATTATTAGGGTTATATAGCACACTTAATACTCATAACCCTAATCCCACGCACCAAAAGAAAATGCAGTAAAACTTTGTTTCTCTCCCAACGGTTAGATCTAAACATCCAGATACATCTTTTCCATTCCACATCTACCACAACCTTTATCATCTCTGTATCATTTTATACGTAGAGAAAAACTCTTGTATCATTTGTTCTCTATCAATAAGATCATCCATCTCATATAATGACAATCAAATCAAAAAACCCATAGCAAATCAATACTCCTATCTGCCAATGAAACTCAACCCCTCACTTATATTTATGAACAAAAACAAAAAAAAAACAAATCCAAATGGTTACATGAATCCAAACTAGCCATTTGAAATGATCTAGCTTAAATACAACCGTGTACGAAACCAGAAGAGTTGCGACTTCAAGATCTTATAGTGAAGGTCTCGGGTAGGTATTTCTTCGTGTTGTGTCTCAATCAAAACAAGTAATGACTATAACAAAATTGTTATACGTCCTTCCTTAATTTAGAATATTGAAGAGGTTTATTAACCTACAAGGATCAATGATGATCTTTTCGTGTGTTCAGATCTAAAAGGACATGATGATTTTCAATGAAACACGCAAACGAAAAGAGTCTGAGATCATGATTTCTTAATGTTTTCGAGTCTTGATGAGGATGGATAGGATTAGATGTGGAGAAGGTTAAAATTTGTTGTTGAGATTGTGATGACGGGATATAGGATTTAGAACAGCCGGAATTGATTTGTGATTTGGGTTTGTGTTATGACGCTGTGACGATGGTTGTTAATATTGTTAATGAGTGTTGGTTTTGCATCGAGTCATTTCTGTTTTATTTTCTTGAGATATAGATGCGACTCATTTGAGTTGACCAGGTCAACTCGGTAATAACCGAGTTGACTCGGTTTGGGTTGATGAGTATAACTCGCTGCCAAGCAACTCGCTGCCAAGCAACATAGCCAACTCGCTACCGAGTCAAAAATTGGGTAGAGGTTCGTTTGTATTTGGCTTAGAGATTTGTCTTCATTATACGTGTACACCAACTCGCTATCTGCCAAATCGCTAGTATGACCTGTCAACTCGCTACCTTTCCTTTTTGTACTTTTGTCATTTTGCAACAAACTTCAGATCTGTTTTTTTTCTGCCAACTCGCTATGAAGAACTCCATAACCCAGATCTGCTTATTTAAAAAAATATCGTTTAAGCACAAAAAAATATGGAACCAGCAGTTCCGTAACATAAACAACAACATATATCAAATTTGTGGTTGATTCTTAGGAGAAGAAGAACACATAAACCAAAAAAAAGAATTTGTTAAAAACAATAAATAAACAGTAACTGAGTATGAACAGTAACCGAGTATGAATAGTAATGAACAGTAACCAAGACACTAATGAACATGATACGATACACCCCTGCAGCTCTGATGCCAATTGTTACCAATAAGATTACACTAACAAATGATTCGATCCGGAGGTTGGGGAGGATTAAACAAATAAGTTACCATTGTATTATTTAGTGAGAGAAAGGAAAGATGTGTGTTTTCTAGAGAGAGAAACACACACACCTTATTACAAGTAAAATGAATCCCCACCCCTCCATGGAAGAATGGATGGGGTATTTATAGTCCTAGTGACACATAACTATCGTAACTAGTCATTATTAGTTCATATGTGTCACGCTATAAATGAACTAATGTAATTCCTTATATGTCACCAGATTTTGGAAAACATTTTGTACCACAAAAAGAACTGTCTGCAGAACAAGCTTTCTGGTTATCGCTTTCAAACCCTAATTCTGAACAACCAAATATTACACAAACACCAGTTAGAGTTGAGGTTCCTAGAGAACTTCCAAATGTTAGTTTAGTAAATACAAGTGTTAAAAGGCTAAAAAGTCATCTTGCTAGTTTTGACAAGGTGGTGAAAGTAAGAACTACACCTGACGCAATAACTGAGGGGTCATAGGGTTTTGAACACACCAAAAAGGTTTTCAACGAAGAAGTTATTCCTTTTATAAATTATTTACATACATTAGTGTCACACCCCGTCAGTGGCGGAAACACGGGATACGACGATACCATTCATCGTACAAGATACAAGATCATACACTTTACAATTTGCAAAGAAAAGAAATTTGGGTTTACATTAATTTTACAAGTTAAGACTTGACAATAAAATAAAAAACCCATCTTGACCCAATCCACTTGGGTTTACATATTTGCTCTTCCAACAACATTTACATACCTTTAATTGACACAACTAAAAATGATACTAGAAAATGTCAACAATAATGTTGGTGAGCTCGTAGGTTTGACCTTAAACCAAAAGCTGTGCCAATATCTCAAAACAGTGGACAATAGTGCAATATGATAGTGAATATATGCAAATCACTCATGACTTAGCATCCTCGCTAATCATGTAACATGACCTAGCATTCCCGCTAGTCGATCACCATGCCCTAGCATCCCTGCTAGTCATGAAAATAGCATATACCAATGCTCTTGAAGTCGCAACTCCGATATGTCACTTACGCACCTAAAGGGCCTACCAGCTGGAGCACTATATTAGGGCATGACCACAATAGACATGGCAATTTCTTGCCAATCACCCTTGTCGTGCCAAACATAGTACATCACAACCCTTGCATGCCAAACACAGTACATGAAAGTAAAATTACATCACATATATTCACATAGCAATCATAAGCACATAATTGTCCCAAAAACAAAACCACGTTTCGCACAGTTCAAAAGAAAACAGTTCAAAACACATTTGAGTATCATTTTCCCCTAACAAAAAACAGTAGAAAAATGAAGCTACGAGAACTCACCTCAATAATAATGATGCAAATTACACAAATCTCAAACTCAATGCACAAATAATCTCAACGCAAGCGCACAGCAGTACCCGACCATGACCTAATTATTTACGACACTTTATTAATGTTTGTACAAAGTTGTCTTATTGTACAAGTATTCGTCTTTACTCACACCAAAATTCTCAATCCCGTTACAAAAACCTCTTTCCTTATCACAAAACCTTTACTTTTTATCTCAAAAAACCGTTATCACCATAACATAAACCGTCATACTTTTACCAAAACCCCTTATCTCATAACAAAACTGTTATCTTTTACCAAACCCGTTATCTCATAACAAAACCTTTATCTTTTACCAAAACCGTTATCTCATAACAAAACCGTTATCTTTTACCAAAACCGTTATCTCATAACAAAACTGTTATCTTTTACCAAAAACCGTTATCTCCATTACAAACCGTTATCTTTGACCAAAATTGTTATCTCCATTACAAACCGTTTTGGTATTAGGGTTGTGTGGTACTTAAGTAAAATAACTCAATGCACTTGGGTTGTGTGTGACATCAATACAAAACACTCAAACACATCCAACAACTTAAAACAAAACAACTGACCCAATAGTCCAAGAGAATCCAACGAGAAATAAGTGGGAGTTCAAAGATCGAAAATAAACGAATAAACATCTCCGCAATGTTAAAGTATACATATACTTAAATATATTTATAATAATAAAATAATAATATTTTATTATTTTCGTCTCTTTATCGGCTCAAAAGGGTAATTATAAAACATTGTCATTTTAACATAACCATGCTTGATCGTTAAATCTCGACACTTAAAGTTTATTAAAAGTCACGTTTCGTCCTTTAACAGAATCGACACAAAATAAGTTTTCACAATATTTTATAAGTGTAGGATTTTTACAAAATTTTGGCATGACCCGTTCGTTTATACAACATTTTTCAAGATTTTAAAATCTCAATTCTAACACTTTTCCCAAATTCTCAAGTCGAAATAATTTTCCCAATTCTCACCAATCATCCGAGTAAACGCCAAATTCTATATCTCAAAAATACTTTAACAAAAGGCATTTTCCTCCACCGACTTTTAATATTGACACAAAACATGTTTCACTTTAAAAATCTACTTTAAACGTATTAAACAACTAGTCTTCGCTTATTGGGCCTTAAGGCCCAGTAAAGATCCAAAACATTTTTACTAAGTGTTAAAAATCCGTTTTATTATCTTAAACTCGATGCCAAAATATATAAGTTCACAATATAAGTTTGAAAACCATTATAAGTTATAAGTCAATAATATTCCATAACCAAACTAAGTCGAAACTATTATAAGCCAAAACATAATAAGCCGAAACCAAATAAGCCGAAAATCCCAATAGACACAAACCACAAATAGCGAACAAATAAGCAAAATAAAATAAGCCAAAACTATTATATGCCGAAACATAATAAGCCGAAACATAACAAGGCGACGAAATAAGCCGAAACAAATAAGCCATAAATAAGCCGAAAATAAGCCCATTATATAAGCCAAAACCAAGCCAATGGGCCAAGCCTATCATCCTTTCTCTTCCTTCTTTTCTTTCTTGTTGGGCCGAAACTACCACAAGCCCAAAACAATCAAATAAGCTCAAACTTTCGAAACTTATTTTTAAGTATCTTTCAAAATAAGCCCAAAAAGCACTTGAACAAAATTATAAAAATACCACCGCAACCAAAATATTCAAACTTTCGACCTTTGTTTCCTTTTGTTCGAGTTTGACGCAAACAAACACCTTTTTTCTTTACACTTTTCGTTTTCAAGAATTGATTTTTATGACGATCAACTTGTATAACTAGTAATAAGACACCATAATAAGCGTTCTGAAGTCAATCTTAAATCAATTTAGAAATCTTATTCTCTTGACTGACGTCCAGTTCGGTTCGGTTTTGAGCAGAGGAAGAGATCCAAAAACTTTTTTCTATAACCCGTGTCTATCTAATATCAACCCACTATCGATCTCTTAACCCCGTGTTCTTGGTAATCTTAAAAAAAATCAAATGTTTCTTGCTGTTTGGTGTGCTTGTCCGAAATACAAAGAGAGATGAGGGAGAGAGTATTTTTTTTGTTTTGCTTGATTTCAAAATGAGAAATGAAAGAATGTTTGAGGTTATGACAAAAATGTGGTACCATGCATGTACATCCAAGGCTAAAAATGTGCCTTGTGATCTCCTTCTTGTTACACGTCCCAAATGGGATCCTAGGGGGGTTTCGGGTTCATCTCTTCATGTAGGGATTGCTTTAAAGCTCAAAGTTTGACGATTTAAAATGTTACCCAAGTTTAATTAATATTCCCATTGCGTTTAAAATCACTTTTCCATAAATCTAGGTTATTTATACAACACATATCACTTTAATCTACTACATAAATTCCATTTAGACGTTGCCGGCCGGGTGAGGACCGAAAACATGAATTTTATTTAGAAACTCAACCGAACCTTCGTCACAAGTGTAAAAACATTTTAAATCCCCAAATAAGCTTTGTCAAAATCGACTTGCTCAAAATTTATACATTAACGACTGTTACAGTCTTTTTACCGAATTTCAGGAAAATGACCGTTTTCTAACAACTTTCAAATCACACACCAACAATTTACGTTTTAAACTAATGTTTTCAAAATCATGAATTTATTAAATAAATAAGCTCATTACACACTTCCGAATCACTTAAACTTATTCCCAAATAGAGTGTCGTACTGGTACGCGATGCGTGACGATTTTCGGGGATCACAGGAAAGCTTCCCGGAATTATTTAAAATACCAACCAAATACTCCGAAATGGAAAGACGAATCAAAAGTGATCTTCTCCCGAAATTCAAGACTCCTCCAAAAATCCTGGTTAAACCGTAACCGTTTTACGCAAAATAGTCAACTGAAGTAAATTTTTCAGCTTTCATCAGGAAAACTGACAAGGTCGAATGACTTCAAAATACGAAATTATAATATTTTATAATACTTAAACGTGGACAAGTTACCGGTTATCACAGTCTAATCCCTTTAAAGGAATTTTGCCCCGAAATTCAACTCAAATCATCGAATCACAACTTCGACACGAAATTCCATTCCTCGACGTATCACATTAGATCACTAGGGTTTAGTCTTTTCAAGCAAAGTTTCTTCCAATTCCTTTAAAAACGAAGTTTTTTTTCACAGTCTAATTCCTACACTTTCTCATGGTTAATCTACGTCCGTTCACAAAATCACGATAGTCTTTTCTACTAGCTCCTTAGATTCATAATTTCTTCAAACTTAGGTCACACAGTCGTAGTCGAGTGTCTGAATACGATCCAATCCTCGATGTGACGACTATTCTATCATATTTGGAACCGCTGAAATTTTCGGTTATTCAACCAATGGGACTAACCTTATAAGGTATGTGTCCTACACAATACGACTCACACTCTACTTTCTCAAGAACGTCTATTGTTCTTTTGCCAACACTCACTCAAAATCCCCAAGTAAACCCTACTTGGTCAAAAACTCCAGGCTCTACCTTTCTATGAAGACCATTTCATTGTCTAGACTTCATCATTATTTGCTTTAAACTTTTTCAAAATCAATCCTACTCAACGAGTACCTTAAATCTTACTTTACTTAGATAGGTTAAGATACCTCTCAAAAGCTTACACACGAAAAAGTATGACCAGGTTTCAAATTCGATTCACTACAATTCCTTATAACTTTCCCCGTAACCATTCACGGTCTCTCACCTTCCTATTAGCCTTTCTAACGAAACGGTATAATCGATCAACTCGAATATATTTCAAGTTTACGGAATATACCAACTAAATCGTACACTAACCTTCACAAGGAATGGGTGTCCGCCCTAACACGAGTGACACATTATAACACATCCACGCATGGGTAACTGTGCTCACCAACACTGATCTTATCCATCCATCTAATAATAACACAAAAATACTGCTAATCACTAATTTTTTTTTCAAAATATCGAACAAAATTTCCTTCACTATTATAAAAACTATTTTAATACAAATTATCTAACGACTAAGAAGGATTAGTCATAACTACCACTACTCGAAAAAAAACATATCTAATCATAATACCGACACTAACCGACGCTACTCAGTTTAGTGATATACACAAACTACTAATCAAATCCCATACATCTTACAGATCTTCTCTGGGCTTCAGCCCTCTCCTCATACTAGCAACAATCTCAGCCAAACCCAACCGTGCATGCCTCTCCTCTGTGATCTGTAACTGCAACTCCCAGTTCTCCATCTGCGTATCACTAATGGCATGCCATAGAGCTACTCTTTGTGTATCCATCTAACCTGCCTATGACTCCAGGGCTAATATTGGTCTCTAAATCGCTCCAAAAGTCACTGCAACCCTCTCTTGCTCATGCTCTAGGCTCCTAAGTCGATATCTTTGGGAGAATATCTCATCCTTAACTACCCCTGACCTAGTAAAAAACTCCCCTATATCCCTATCATACCTCTCAAACAAAGCAGGTGATAGCTCCCCTAATCGTACTATATGATCATGAATCAATCCCTCCTGTATCTCAACTTGGGCTCCCAACTCAGTCAAAAATATCTCAGTCTCAGCCGTAGTGGGTGATGCTATAAGCGATGGAACGATCAGTGGTATCATGGGTGATGAAATAGGTGAAGGTACGATAGAAGGTGTCGGAGAAATAGGAAGTGAATTAGACGACCACTCAGGAGATGGCAGTGTCTGAACAGGTGATGTTGGTGGTGGGTAAGCAGGAACATCAATGTAAGCCCTACCATCCTCTAGGTCTATCCATGTAGTGAGTGTGGGCTGCCTAAGTGCCGACACTCTCTCTGGTCTCTCAGGCTCTGGTACAAATCCAAGACCCTGACCTACCTCGAATACACTAGGCATCTGGCCCTCCCTCAACGCTATCCCTCGATGTCTCAACACCCCATAACCCAATCCTAGAGGTTCACCTATGGCTGTCTCCATAACCGGGGCTGCCAATTGCTGACCCCTAGGTACAGCCTCATCCCCTCCTAAACCAAGACTCTTAACTCTCATAACGGGGCCCTCGTCCGCCGCAGCATGACCCTCATCCCCTGCAACAGGACCCTCATCTCTGTAGTATGACCCTCGTCCTCTGCGTCCTCGCTCTCACTATCAAAATCTAAACTCTCCTCTACCTCCTCGTCTTCATCCTCCACTTCATCATCCTCTACAAACTCAGATGTACCCCGAGAACGCTTCTGTAAAGGAAGCTCTGGTGGTGATGATGATGGTGAAGTCTCGTAAGAGGACCTAAACCTCTTACAAAACGTTGAATCGGACATAGTTGCGACCTTTGGTATACTGGAAAAGAGGCTAGGTGACATCATAGGCGGAACACGCATGGCCATACGTGCGGTCCTACGGAGAAATAGAACCAAGGTAGGTGAAGTATGGGTAAGTAGGTGATCTGGTGAAAGTGGTGCGTTGAAATCTAATGACATGGATCTCGCACCGGACGTATCAGAATCCTCTGACTCCTCAACATGACATGTGGGTGATATACTATCAGGTAGTGAAGTGGGTGATGCTAGAGTGTGGGGTGACTCAGGTGTCTCAGTCTCAACAGGGTCCTCAAAAGGTTCAGACTCAGTGTCCGTCTCAACTAAACACGCCTGCCTAATAGCCTCATAAGGATCCTTAGGAAATGGTACGGGCACTCGGGGGCTCTAAGCTCCGTTTGCCTGGGTGAAAATCTTTCGGTCAACAAACACTGGTGTAGATATCCTGTAATAACACGATAAGAAGGGTATAAATATTTCATAAAATATCATTATCCAAATTAACAGCATCATTATGCTTACATATATAAATCATTATAGCGTTCGAAATTAGATGTTCGTAACTGTATATACATACATACATATATATATATATATATATATATATATATATATATATATATATATATATATATATATATATATATCCTTATATATTGTCGAAACCCGATCTACACTTTCACTTCATATTCCACAACACGGATCGGACCAAGAAACTAGAAGAAAGATAATGGTTTAGAGAGAGAGAGAAGAGAGAGAGAGATGAGAGAAAATAAGAAGATATTATTTAGAAATAATGAGAGGAGATTAGATAGATATTTTTCCAAGTGAAAAATATCTATATATATACCCCTACACATTTAATGTGACGCGCGAGATATTTAACTAGGACTCGGGCTCGGGTTTTGCTTGGGATTACACCCGAAACATTACAATATTTGATTATACTATACGAGACGATTCCGAGTTTTTACTTATTACAACATGACTATTTAATGACCGACACTGTAAATACATAATGGACGAACTTCATGTTTGACTCTATATTTTGAGGCTAACAATCTCCCACGATGTGAAGTTCCTTGATGACACTCCTTCATGAGATAATGAGATTGCTTTTGTCATTTAAGCTCATGTGGTCTTGGTCTTTCTTTTTGTTCTTTGTTGTAAACTTGTTCCTTCATGCTTTGCGGTCTAGACTTTGAGCCTTTGTCATTGTCTTTATCGTCTATGCCATCTTGCGATCTTGTGTCTTTGACCAACATTCTCATACTATGCCTTATCTTGAAAGCTTCAAATCAGAGTTAGCGGAAGTCTTTGTCTTTAAATCTTGAGCTTTCTTGATAGATTGTCTTTGTAGAATTGAGACATTGAATATGTGGTAATGAATAAATTTTTTGACTTTGGTGTTTTGGGATACCGTCACCACCGTTTTAACCTGCAGGTTTACGTTAGTGATAATCAAGAAAATTGATTTGAAAATCAATCGACGTGTTACTTGTAAAAGCGTTTTTGTAACACATCGGGAGTTTTAATCTTTTTATCAAAATTCATCAACCGTCAATTCATTTACTGGACCAAATCGATATCTAGTTGTCACAAGTTTGATTCATATAGAATCTCGCAAGTCACCTACCAAGAGCTTGTTTGATGCTGGCTCAAGCAGGATTTCCATCTTCATTGTGAATACATTAGTATCACTCGGATGTTCTGGCAAATATCACAATGATATTGCGTAGGACTCTTGTTAACAGCTTGTGAACTTGATGATGTTCAACAAGTGTTTGAAATGGAATGTGTCCTAACGAGATTTAGATTGATCTCTTGGCTCTAGACTCGATTAGTGCATTTTGGTTTTAGTACTCGGAGGCTGGAGCATATTGCCACCTATTCAATATCAACAATCTCGGAGTGAGATGTCAATAGATAACTTGTGTATCTCCGTGACAAATGAGACAAGTTTCTGTTAAGAGAAACCCGAATGGCTGGGAAGGGTTGTGCATTGCATCACTGGCGGGGTTGGGGGTGTTGGGGGTCCATGATGTCATTTTAATGTCAGCAACCAAACTTGTGGTTTCTGGCAGCAATATTGTATTGACCCGGTTTCTGCCTTAAGTTGTGTGGAGGGCTTCTTTCTTTAGACCCTTTATCCATACATTTCTTTTTTCATTCTTCAACGCCTTCAATGCTTACCAAGACGTCATTACTAACACCTTGTTGTGATTGTTCCAGTGTTAGCTCAATCTTAGTCGGCATTATTCCCATATACATTCATCTCCAATCATACCTAAGGACTGCTATTTCTAACTTTGGATTATACTTGGGTAGATCCTCCGGTTCTGGTTGGATCATAGATTGATTTCTAACCCTAACCACCTTATGACTTCAGAATCGTCGTGAAATTAAGATGTTGTTGGGTATAAGATCGAACCATAAAACCTTTTCAGCACATTAAGTCAATTAGATCATATTTTAAATACATTTTCTCCCCTTATTTTAAATAATAAACACTTAGTTTTTGAAATACCTTGTGATTAAAATATGTCTTGAAAATTTCGTGGGAGAAAATATTATCAGCATGAATGGTTTGGAACATTTTGATAATGTTTTGAATTTACATAAGAAAATGTTCGATGTTGATGTATCCAAGAACATTAAAACTTTGTTTTTCAAAAAACTCCCCCTTAATAATAGGACCAATTGAGAAATTGTTGTCTTTTGAAAACACTGTGAGGGATGGAGTGTTGAACACACAATTTTGAAAGATTATGAATTGTCATTCGAGAATTCTTGAAAATTTGTGTTCAACTTTTTGAAAAACCAATGTTAGAGGACTTTCTTCTATCGGTTAGGGTAGCGCACAATGAAACGTACACTTTCCTTTTTCTGATCTAAAAACATTGAATGTCTTGTAAGAACAATCTAGACCCGAAGAAGTTTACTTTTCTCGTTTGTGAGGATAATTTAAACTTCGTTTATTTGAAGTCGGGTTATGTACTGATATTTGCACATAAGCCATTTAGAAAATTAGAAATGACATGTTTTGAAACTATTTGCAACTCTCGCTCGAACTTCATTTACACACCCGTGTCAATGTTAATCGACATTTCTAAGCACGTAAATGTTATCGATTCCAAGAGACATGTCGAGAAATTCTATTTTGAAAAATTTTTCTATATTTTGATTTGTATTTTCCTTTTTGAAGTTTTATATTTTTGTTATTTTGCTTTCTCAAAAATATGTACATTTTGACTGTTGATTGATGATATCAAGCAGGTCCATTTGTCGAACCTTCAGATAGTGGAGTTCAAACAACTCATACCAATCCTTCTGACAAGATACTTAAAAACGATCTCAGGAAGGGCTTTCGTAAACATGTCAGCTAATTGTATTCAGTTCTGACAAAAAATAATTCAATTTACCATTGTTCAACCATGTTCCTTTATGAAATGTACAGAGGCTGGATGTGCTTTGTTCGCGAAATGTTGTCGGGGTTGCATGATATTGCTTATGGTTGACGAGAGTCGCAATACAACGAGTTCTTTTGTTGTAATTGAAGGCATAATCTTGAAGTTGTGTCCTCAATCACATACTTGAGCACAACTTGCAGATAACGACACGTACTCTGCTCTGCTGAAGACATTGCAGTGCAGTTTTGTTTCTTTGACATCCAGCTTACAAGTTTATCACCAAGGAACTATATCCCTCCAGAAGTGCTTTTCCGAGTATCAAGGCATCCGGCATGATCAGCGTCTGAAAATGCTGTTAGTTCAAAGCCAGAATCCTTTGGATACCAGAGTCCCATGTTATGGTAACCCTTTAGGTATTAAAGATTTCTTTTAACCTCCTTGAGTGCTTTTGAGGTTCTTGGGTGTGTGTGTTTTTTTTACCCCCAAACAAGGGCCCCCCGTATGCTTGATAACGTGCAAATATTCATACTACTTGCACTAAGTCTGTCTACTAGATGTAAAGTAACAATGAGTGATCCGATTTTACTATGATAATCAGATTGGTCTACGGGTTCTCCACTCAAATCTACATCTAGTTTGGGTTTTGTAGCCAATGGTGTACCAATGGAGTGACAATTGTCCATATTATGCTTTTTTAGAATTTCTAAAGCGTACTTGGCCTGATTGATAAAAATACCTTTTGGGGACTGGTGGATCTGTAGTCCTAAAAAGAACTTCATCTCCCCCATTAAGGACATTTCAAATCTACTGTGCATTAACTTTTTCAAATCTTTTTGAAATTTAGGGTTTTTGTAGACCCAAACATTATGTCATCACGTAAATCTGCACAAGTTGAATATCCTCCCCGTATTTTATCTGACTAAAAGTTGTGTCAATTGTTACCTGTAGTAAGGCCTTTGGACATCAGGAAGTTTGATAGTCATTGTACCAGGCTTTGGAGCTTGCTTTATTCCATACAAGCTTTCCTTAGAAGGTAGACTTTTTCTGGATGATCTGGATCAACGAACCCTTCCGGCTGAGCAACGTAAACCTCTTCCTTCAGTGGACCATTAAGAAATGCCGTTTTCACGTCCATCTGATAGATTGGAAAAGACTTGTGTGCTGCGTGGGCAACAAAAATCCGAACTGCTTCCAAGCGAGCAACTGGAGCAAATGATTCTTCAAAATCCGTACCCTCTTCCTGAGCATAAACTTTTGCAACAAGTCGTCTTTGTGCGAATTACAGTTGATCTTCTCTTCTTGTTATTCCATAACCCACTTTAGCTTTATTAATCATCTGCTCAAATGGTTGTCGGACCATGTTCCCAGATCTTTTAGTCTGTCGAATGATGAGTTCGTACTGCATTTGGCTTCGATCCATGCAGAATCAGCCATTGCCTCCTTAATGTTCTTCGGTTCAACAATACTCACCGTGAGCGCGAACATACACATTTCAGGATCTGTGGTAAGCTGTCGTCTTGTTTGAACTGGCATGGTTGGATTTCCATGAACTTATTCTAATGGATGATCTCTGGTCCATCGGTAATCATGACTTTGTGGTTGAAATGAATGCACATCGGTATTATCAATGTTGCGTGAGGAAGACTCACCAATTTCTTATACCCGTGTACAAAAAGGATTGATAAATTCAGTTCTTGAAACGATGACATTGGTGCTTGGATCATTGTTGTTTTCCTCAGCTTGACCGTGTGTTGGATTGTAATATTCTTTAAGTAAAGGACTGAAGAGAAATTCTAACCCTTGTTGTGACGAATATGTCTTTTCTGCTGAAGGAACAACATTTTGTCTTGGGGGTACGGGGTCAGAGTTGTCATAATCTGACGCCTTATGTCCTTGAGGAACGAGGCCTGAAGAGACATTTTCAACAGACATCTCTTGTCGTTGTGGTGCGAGGTCTGAACTGTTGTGATCAGACATCATTTCTTTTGATTTCATCAAAAAACTGAATATGAAACGGACTTCAAACTATTAGCGGTGTTCTCTAGTTGTAAACACGATATCCTCGACTGAGTAGAATAAATTTTTTTTTTTCCCACACCATGACACTTGGATCCCCTTTTTCTTTCATCTTATCCAGATTTTCCCATCTTAGTTATGTAAACAAATGCAACAAAGATGTGAGATGTCTTATTGAAGGTTTCCTGTCATTTATGATGTGATATGCCATCTTTCCTTGAGTGGATATGATGATTGATCTGTTCTGAGTATAGCATGCGGTTGCAACTGCTTCAGCCCAGAATGATAATGGAAGCTTAGAAGCTGAAAGCATCATTCGAGCAGCCTCAACAAGAGTACGGTTCCGTCTTTCGACAACGCCGTTCTGTTCAGGTGTTCGAGGGTGGACGTTTGATGGTTCAATGCTTTTCTTTGAATAAGCTTATGGAGTGTCTTGTTCAAGAATTCCGTGCCTCTTCAGTTTCGGACAGTAATAACTGAGCTTGTAATAGATTGCGTTGAATCATCGTGAGAAGTCTTTGAGAACTTTTGGTGTTTTTCCTTGGATCGTAGAAAATGAGTACAAGTGTATCTTGAATAGTCATCAAATTCACTAGTATATACTTCTTCCCATTTTTGCTTGCAACGCGCAGTGACCACACAAGTCATGTGAAGGCAAATTTAGCCTTCCTTTGGAATAGGAACTGCTTTTGTCTTGAATGAACTTCTTTTTGCTTTACTCATTTCACAAGATGAACAAAGTTGATCCTTGACATATTTCAACTTAGGTAAGCCATTCACAACCTCTTTCTTTGAGAGTAAGGTGATGTAATCGAAGTTAAGATGAGAAAGCCTTCGATGCCATAACCATGCTTGAGTTGGTGAAGCTTTAGCCATGAAAATGATTGGAGTTGATGAAGTGGTTTCTTGAAGAGAAATTGTATAGAGATCAGATCCACGGGACTACCAGTGAGTAAATCGTTTCCTGAAGATCTTCACATAACAAGTAGATTTCCTTGAAAGCAAACTCCAAATCAGCTTCACTAATTGACCACTGAGAAAAGTTTGGGTTTGAAGGCTTCAACGTTAATAAAACACATTTTATCATGTGACATTCCTTGAATCAGATCTCCATAACCAAGAATTGGAGCAAACTGATCATTTCCAAAACGAACAGTACCCAGAAATTTCTCCACAAAATTACACAAAAGCTTGAGATTGCCCGTCATGTGCTTTGTGCATCCAGAGTCAACAATGAATAGGATGAGTTGTACAATCTGCAAGAGAATTAGAGGACGATGGAACATTGGACAAATTGGATCCTAAGGAATTTGATATCTTCAAGACATTAGTTATCCTAGAGACAATGTCTATAGTGGGACTAATACTTGTTGATTCATCATCTTTCCTAATCTTAGGCATCCATATCTTTTTGGTCCTAAGTGGCTTTTGTGTCCATGTATAACCTGATGGACATCTCTTAGCTATCCACCATTTCCATTCCTGATTTGTATTCTCATACAACTCCTTATAGTAACTCTTGGATTTCTGAATAGTGGTATCTGATGCAACTGTTTTCTTATGGGGTGTTGCAACAGATTTGTTCGCTTTTCTCTTGGGTTTACTAGCACTAATAGGCACTACATTAGGCTTCTTAGTTCTAGCATTCACGTCTTTCAAGTATCGAGAAACACAAGCATCATGATTAGAATTAAACACACATGTTCCACATTCAGCACAAACAGCATTTTCATTCGAAGTTCTGGAGTTTGAACTGTCATTACACGCAGTTACAGACTTTGTTTTCTTAGAAATACTAGAAATCCTATGATGGTCTTCTACTTCCTTCTTTTGAAACTTCACTTGACTATTGTTTGGCACGACCTTATCTTTAACTTGATAGCACTTAAGCTGTGGTCTGCTAACACTAGTAGTGTGAATTACTCCTGAAGATTTAGACATGTGAGGATTAGTATTCCTAGAAGCATGAGGCAACTGTGGTGTTCTGTTTTGTGTGGGTGGAGGCACTTCTATACATTCTGGTTAAGCCTCATTTGTGTTTCGAACAGCTTGGTTTCTATTCTGAGGCAAAGTCTGTTGAGTGACTGGTTTAAATAAACCATCCGACTCATTAGTTTTATTAACCGACTGATTCATTTGAAAACTTCTCATTTAAGGAGAATTTGAAAAAGGAGTCGATTTTCCTAAAACTGATGGTTTTGGAATCCATTTAGCATTTGGTTGTCGAACTACAGATGGTTTAGCAAACTTAGTTTCCACAGACTTTCCTTTGTTTACCAGAAATTGTTTCTTTAAAACTCCATTTATCACCATGTTCTTGTCTTGTATTTGAGCTTTCAAATCTTGTATTTCATGATATTGTTCACGTTCTTTTCGAAATACATTTGAAGCATTTTCTTTGCAAGCTGGGTTGTTTTTATCGTTTTTACAATGTGGTAAAAAATGTTCAAGAGTAAATCGAGTGTTTTCAAGTTTAGCAATCCTCTATAAAAGCTTATTATTGAACTTCGTTAGTAACTTGATTTCTGTTTGTGTTGACAAAACTTTTGTGCAAGACATTCACATTCTGTGACTTTTATGAAGATAACAAGCATTGTAATTCTAGTATAGCATTTAAATCAGACAGATATGCAAATACGAACTGTAACATCTTTAGACAACACACTCTTCAGAGAAGTTGATCATATATGTTGGGGAAAATCAGCCTTTTCTGATTCAGTTCGTTTCAATCTCCTTTTCTAGGGATTTACGTACTATTATTCGTCATGCATTTTGTTTTAGTTCATTGAACAAAATGCTGTCCAGTATACGTTTGTTTGAAAGAGGCATTAATAAGGTTTTGATCAAAACTTCAATATCTTAGCAGATTGTTTAGGAAATGCACTATTAGTTTGATTAGACCAGCTTGTTCACAAATTGTTCTAAAATGATTGATGATGTTTGTTTATATTCGTTTATAATCTTGTCTACTTTTACTAATGGATATTAAGAAATCTGGTAGAAAGGAATCGTTTTTGAAATGTTTAGTTTTGTCTGTTTTACGTTTTCTCCACATGTGTTCCTAAACCTTTTTGCGGTTCCTACCTGATAAGATAGGTTTTGGATGGTGGTTTTCGGAAAGTTTCATCAAAAGACTGTTTTTGATTATGTGTATCCATATGGTTTCACTTTGTCTTTATTAACTTTTGATCTACTCTCTTTTTCAAGAGGCCTGTCTCTTCCCCATTGGGGGGAAATCTGTTTGAGGATCAGAGTATCATATAGGATCTCATACAACGAGGCTTTTCAGATTGGCTAGCTGTGAGGTACTTTGGATTAGCCAAAGGTTGATATACCATTATACGATTGCTCATTTGGGTGCTAAGCATGTGATTGGTCTGATTGACTGATATGTGTTTATTAAAGAATTTCATTTAAAAACTTTATTGTTTGTCATTTCAAATCATCGTGTCAATGTCTTTCCTTTCCTTAACACTTTAAATCCGAAATAACCTTTCTTTTCTCTTTGAGTTGAACCTTCAAATGTGGACCTAGTTAACAGACTCATTTTTGACTAGATCTTCATCGTGTTTTTGTTTGCACACTTGAAATTTTATAGGTTTTAGTTTTTAAAAAACCCTCTGTTTGTCAATGTCCTTTAAGAGCTAATTGTCCTAGGTGTTTCATTTAACTTTGTTGAAGTATTTTTATAAATCACTCGTTCGGTATTTAAGGGTGTGTACTTCTCAAGCTCTGTCTGTTTGGTCTGAGGTGCAATCTGACAACTATCCGACTGTAGTAGCATCCCCTAGAGCCCTACTTGTCTCATCAAGGTTAGTTTTGCACTCCTTAAGCTATTGAGTTAATGATGCGTTAGCTTTCTTATTGCTTTAATACGTTTTGTTTCCTCCGTATCAAAGTCAAAATTAGCAATTAAATTAGCAAGCGCAGCACCGCTCATCAACCATTCTATGCATTTAATTTTTTATTTTTTTTTTTTTTAACTTGATTATCATTAGTAATATATTTGTTGAATCAGGAATGACATTGCTTTCATCCTTCTCCAAAACATATGTGTTCGTTAAAGGATTCTGGTTGCTAAGAATGTGTCTCACATGCACAACAGAATCATTTTCATCATGGTTTTGTACCTGCCCCCCCCCCCCATACCCCCCCAGTTCCAATGGCTGACTAGTAGAACTGGGATTCTTCAGGTGAGGACCTATGAAATAGTTGACATGTAACTGTAATGTGCCTTCACAATTCTTGTTATCTATATCTTCATCGTGTCTTCTAGCCAATCACTTGCTTAGCTTGAGTGGAACACCTTGTTCAGCTTGTTTGCACATCATCATCTTCTCCTTGTGATACGCGTAGTCTTTAACCTGCATTTGGCTTTCCTGCATTCCCTGGGCATAGTGTCCAAATCCTTGACAGTTAAAGCATGTATCCATTTTGTTGCCCTACCGGGATGCCTATGTTTCCCTATGCCCTAGCAAACTGTAATCGTCTTGGATTCCCAAACTGCCCTGACTGATTATCGTTGTTATACCTTGGTGTGGTATCTTCAGTCTTGTTCTTGGAGTTTGAAGAAGTTCGAAGGTTGTTGTTGGTAGGTTTGTATAGCTTCTTGAAATACTTGCAGGGGTGCGCAAGTTCGTATGCATATCCTTATCCTCCGAGCTTGTTCTGGAATTTGGCATTTTAAGTCCGTTTTTGGTTATTTTAGCTCGTTTTTAAAGGTAAAAGGTATGTGTAATTAAACACATACCACCTCCCCCAGAGCACTATTGGTTTCATCAAGGTTAGTTTTGCACTTTTCCAATTCTTGAGTCAATGATGCATTTTCTTTCTTTAATTGCTTTAAAATCGTTTTGTTTTCCTCAGTATCAAGAGTTAAATTTGCAATTAAATTAGCAACTACACCATGTTTCTCAGAATATTGTCTTTCATTGGCAAACACATTCTTTTCATCATTGTTTTGTACCTGTTCCAATGGCTTATCAGTAGAACTTGATTCTGCAGGTAAGACTTCCTGAATCTTTGCCATGAAACCGTAATGTGCTTCCAATTCCTGCTTATCAATCTCTTCATCTGATACAATCCCACTGCTTGTTTCATCTCCTGAACTTGTAACCGATGATTGAACCTCTTGAACCTTGCACTGTTGAATCTGCAACTGTCTTTCACTCAACTTTTTCAACGTCATCTTAAGCTCTTGCTCATGACTTGCTCTTTCTATTATACATTGCTCAATGGAGTTCATGTTCTGGATGATTGTTTCCTTGAATGTTTCAGCTGTCATTGTAGTGTAATCTCTGAAGTTTTCTCTTACTTCTCGATCTGATGAAAAAGACCTTGAATAAATATCGAGAGACTTTAACAAGTCAGAGTTAATGAACCTTTCAAACTATAGTTTGATCACACTTAGAGCGGATTTGGAATCCATCTCTTGAAGTGTTTCTGCATTGAGAAGTGTTTCTAAGTTATTCATGTGTTGAGATAACTGAAACTTGAAGGTTCTGACACTATCACCAAAGAGTTGTGCAAAAGCTTGTTGATACAATATACAACCAGAGAAAGTCTGTCTTTCGAGAAGTTGAGTGGTTGATTTAAGTGCATACAATTTGTTCAAGGAGTTTTCTTTGAAAATCTTTGCTTGCATCTGCAGTTTCTGTATCTCTGGTTCCTTTAAAACTGAACCCGAAGATGAAGTAACCTTTGTTCCCATTTTATCGTGAATTATGAAGTGTGAAAGATTTTGTTGGATCTTAAGTGGATGTGATTGTTGTTGTTGTGGAAAACTATTTTACGGGATTTTACAAGTCTTGACTAAACCGAGAAAATACAAGAGTATTTCGCGGGATTTTACTAAATAAAGAAAACCGTAAAACAAAAATTAATTGATGTTGAAATCGTTGTTGTAGTTGAAGAACTTGAACTTTCGTTAACGATTTGTTGAGCTAAAACGATGAATGGTGCACAAATTTTGAGCTTGAAATGATTAACGGTTGATCAAAACTCAAATAAGGACAAACGGTGCACAAACGATTCACTTTGGAGGGCCAACGGCTAAATTATAACTATTAAGGACAAACGGTGTAAGGTTGTTTTAACAAAGAGGTCAAAAAAAACAAACAAAGGATGAAGGGTGAATTTGAATTAAAGTCCAGGGGCTGCATGTGTCATTTTCAAATTCTTGTTAATTAAGAAATGAATTCCCTCCATTTTTTCTTATCACCTTCGTTTAAAAATGAGATAAAAGAACACGATTATATATTTGATCATTTAAACTTGTTCGGTTATCGTCGGTGAAATCCGAATATACCACGATGATCGAAACGACGACACGATCACAACGGTCTAAGTTATAAGTCGTGTAGTCAACCGATACTCGAAACCGAAAACCGAAAATTTGTTAAAACGTGAAGATTTTGTTCTTGTGTGTATTAGTTTGGTTCAAGCTAGAAAAAAAACTCGTTCGGTCCAACCAAAAAAAATTACTCGTTCGGTCCTTGAGATTTTTCACTCGTTTGGCTCTATAGAAAATGAACTCGTTCGGTGGTTGAAGAATCAACTCGTTCGGTTCGATAGAAAATGAACTCGTTCGGTGGATGAAGAATCAACTCGTTCGGTTCTATAGAAAATGAACTCGTTCGGTTCTAGTCGTGTTCCACTCGTTCGGTTCAAGAAGTTTAAACTCGTTCGGTTCCCACAAGTTTAAACTCGTTCGGTCCTTGAAAGATGAAACTCGTTCGGTTCACACAAGTTGAACACGTTCTTGTCTTTGTCGTCTTAACAGAAACCACCAAAAACCAAACCGTCCTTGCTATAATCGTGGATCTGTGTCTTGTTGCTTTTTCAGACCATATGAAACCAAGAACAAGATGAACCCAGAAAATGAAATAAGCCAAAAAAATTGAAAATAAGCTAATAAAAGTTTGAAGATAAGCTGTCAAAAAGATGAACAGCAGATCTGTCTATTTTGAGACTTTTGGAAGATGAAGGACCAAAATAAACTAATAAAAATTCAAAAAGGATGTGTGGTTTTTTTCAAACAAAAACAAACGCACCCTGAAAAAAAATTATGACGAAATGAAAACAAAAAAAATTACCGAATAATAAGCTTAAAAAAATTACCACAAACAAATCACTAAACTCACCCGAGGTGACTGATACCAATTGTAGGAACCCGATCTACACTTTCACTTCATATTCCACAACACGGATCGAACCAAGAAACTAGAAGAAAGATAATGGTTTAGAGAGAGAGAAGAGAGAGAGAGATGAGAGAAAATGAGAAGATATTATTTAGAAATAATGAGAGGAGATTAGATAGATATTTTTCCAAGTGAAAAATATCTATATATATACCCCTACACATTTAATGTGACGCGCGGGATATTTAACTAGGACTCGGGCTCGGGTTTTGCTTGGGATTAAACCCGAAACATATACAATATTAGTTTAACTATCGAGCCCGATTCCCGATAATATTCTATTACAACATTAACTAATTAATTGACCGAGACTTAAATACTTAATGAACGAACTTCATGTTCGACTCAATATTTTAAGGCTAACATATATATTAAATATATCAGGAAAAATACGAACAATAAATAAACACCGACCAGGTTCGATACCGAACAGGCACTTCTGGTCATCACATAGAGCACATAATCCACAAAAAGCATACCCTTAATTCATGTCGCTACCTGTGACATTTCCACTAAAACTTTCAAGTCAACATGCACTACTCTAAGGCAAGCATGACCAACATCAATCAATAAACATCGCTACCCACGACAATTTTACCTACATTCTCAAGGCATTGCACACTACTACTACTAAGGCAGCATGACAATCCTAAAATCAATATGCTCTCTAACTCAACACTCGCAAGTGTTCTCATAGTTTTACATCTTATCATTTTCAGGTGGTCTCATCACTCACACATCCCTTCCCTCTTACTACTAAGGCAACATGGCAATCCTAAGCATAGTTGATTAGGCTATGCGTAATTCGGGAAATAGCGTAAACTGCTCTGGCTAGTTGACTTTCTTCATGTTCAAGATTTTACTAAAAACAAACTTCAAATTGGTTATAGTTGCGTTTTTATTTTATTTTATACAAACTGGCATTCTCTATAACCTTGGCTCTGATACCAATATGTCTCACCCCGTCTGTGGCGGAAACACAGGATGCGACGATACCGTTTATCGCACAAGATACAAGATCTTTACAAGTTAAGAATTGACAATAAAATAAAAAACCCATCTTGACCCAATCCCCGTAGGTTTACATCTTTGATCTTCCAACATTATTCACATACCTTTAATTGACACACCTAAAAATGATACTCGAAAACGTCAACAATAATGTTGGTGAGCTCATAGGTTTGACCTTAAACCAAAAGTTGTGCCAATATCTCAAAACAGTGGACAATAGTGCAATATGACAGTGAATATATGCAAATCACCCATGACTTAGCATCCCCGCTAATCATGTAACAAGACCTAGCATTCCCGCTAGTCGATCACCATGCCCTAGCATCCCCGCTAGTCATGAAAACAGCATATACCAATGCTCTTGGAGTCGCAACTCCGATATGTCACTTACGCACCTAACGGGCCTACCAGTTGGAGCACTATATTAAGGTAGGACCACACTAGACATGGCAAATCCTTGTCAATCACCCTTTCCAAGCATCGCAATGCATGCAAGTAAAATCACAACCCTTGACATGCCAAACACAGTACATGCAAGTAAAATCACATCACATATATTCACATAGCAATCATAAGCACATAATTGTCCCAAAACAAAACCACGTTTCGCACAGTTCAGAAAAAACAGTTCAAAACACATTTGAGTATCATTTTCCCCCAATGGAAAAACAGTAGAAAATGGGCTACGAGAACTCACCTCAAAAATAATAATGCAAACTAAACAAATCTCAAACTCAATGCATAAATAATCTTAACGCAAGCGCACAATAGTACCCGTCCACGACCTAATCATTTACGAAACTTTATTAATGTTTGTACAAAGTTGTCTTATTGTACAAGTATTCGTCTTTACTCACACCAAGATTCTCAATTCCGTTACAAAAACCTCTTTTCTTATCACAAAACCTTTACTCTTTATCTCAAAATAGTTATCTCATAACAAAACCGTTATCTTTTACCAAAACCGTTATCTCATAACAAAACCGTTATCTTTTACCAAAACCGTCATATCATAACAAAACCGTTATCTTTTACCAAAACCATTATCTCATAACAAAACCGTTACCTTTTACCTAAATCGTTATCTCATAAAAAACCGTTATCTTTTACCAAAACCGTTATCTCATAACAAAACCGTTATCTTTTACCAAAAGCGTTATCTCATAACAAAACCGTTATCTTTTACCAAAACCGTTATCTCATAACAAAACTGTTATCTTTTACCAAAACCGTTATCTCCATTACAAACCGTTATCTTTTACCAAAACCGTTATCTCTATTACAAACTGTTTTGGTATTTTGGTTGTGTGGTACTTAAGTAAAATAAATCAATGCACTTGGGCTGAGTGCGACATCAATACAAAACACTCAAACACATCCAACAACATAAAACGAAACAACTGACCCAACGGTCCAAGAGAATTCGACGAGAAATAATTAGGAGTTCGAAGATCGAAAATAAACGATAAAAAATCTTCGGAATGTTAAAGTATACATATACTTAAATATATTTATAATAATAAAATAATAATATTTTATTATTTTCGTCTCTTTATCGGCTCAAAAAGGTAATTATAAAACCTTGTCATTTTAACATAACCACGCTTGATCGTTAAATCTCGACACTTAAAATTTATTAAAAGTCGCGTTTGGTCCTTTAACCGAATCGACACAAAATAAGTTTTCATAATATTTTAAGTGTAGGATTTTTACAAAATTTCGGCATGACCCGTTCGTTTATACAACATTTTCTAAGATTTTAAAATCTCAAACTTTTCCCAAATTCTTAAGTCCAAATAATTTTCTCAATTCTCACCAATCCTACGACTAAACGCGAAATTCTATATCCCAAAAATACTTTAACAAAACGCATTTCCCTCCATCGACTTTCAATATTAACACGAAACATGTTTCGCTTTAAAAATCCACTTTAAACGTATTAAACCACTAGTTTTTGCTTATTAGGCCTTAAGGCCCAATAAAGATCCAAAACGTTTTTACTAAGTGTTAAAAATACATTTTATTATCTTAAACTCGATGCCAGAATATATAAGTTCACAATATAACTTTGAAAACCATTATAAGCTATAAGTCAATAATATTCCATACCCAAAATAAGCTAAAACTATTATAAGCCAAAACATAATAAGTCGAAACCAAATAAGCCAAAACAAATAAGCCATAAGCTATAACCAATATAAGCCGAAACAAATAAGCCATAAATAAGCTGAAAATAAGCCTAATATATAAGCCAAAACCAAACCAATAGGCCAAACCCATCAACTTTTTTCTTCTTTTTTTCTTTCTTGTTGGGCTAAAACAATAATAAGCCCAAAAATATCAAATAAGCTCAAACTAAGCTTATTTTTAAGCATCTTTCAAAATAAGCCTAAAAAGTACTTTGACAAAATTATAAAAATACCACTACAACCAAAATATTCAAACTTTCGACCCTTGTTTCCTTTTGTTCGAATTTGACGCAAACAAACATCCCTTTTTATAAACTTTTCGTTTTCAAGAATTGATTTTTTATGACGATCGACTTGTACAACTAGTACCAAGACACCATAATAAGCATAGAAGTACAACTTAAATCAAATTTAGAAAACTTATAACTTTGGTGAGTTCGGTTTGGTTTTGACGCAAGAAGAAGAGACCCAAAAACCTTTTTCTATAACCCGTGTCTATCTAATAACAACCCACTATCGATCTTTTAATCCCGTGTTCTTGGAAATCTTCAAAAATCAATGTTTCTTATTATTTGTTGCTCGTCCGAAAATGAGAGGGTGAGGGAGAGAGTATTTTTTTTGTTTTGCTTGATTTCAAAATGAGAAATGAAAGAATGTTTGAGGTTATGACAAAAAGTGGTACCATGCATGGACAACCAAGGCTAAAAATGTGTCTTGTTGTCTCCTTGTTACACGTCCCAAATAGGATCCTAGGGGGGTTCGGGTTCATCTTTTCGTGTCGGGATTGCTTAAAAGCTCAAAGTTTAACGATTTAAAACGTTACCCAAGTTTAATTAATATTCCCATTGCGTTTAAACTGACTTTTCCATAAATCTAGGTCATTTATACGACACATATCACCTTAATCTACTACAAAAATTCCATTTAGACGTTGTCGGCCGGGTCAGGACCGAAAACATGAATTTTGTTTAGAAACTAAACCAAACCATCCTCACAAGTGTAAAAACATTTAAAATCCGAAAATAAGCTTTGTGAAAATCGACTTGCTCAAAATTTACACTTTAATGACCGTTATAGTCTTTTTACCGAATTTCACGAAAATGACCGTTTTCTGACAACTTTCAAATCACACACCAACGATTTACGTTTTAAACCAACGTTTTCAAAATCATGAATTTATTAAATAAATAAGCTCATTACACACTTTGGAATCACTTAAACTTATTTCCAAATAAATTGTCGTGCCGGTACGCGCTGTGTGACGATTTTCGAGGATCAAAGGAAAGCTTCCCGGAATTATTTAAAATACCAACCAAATACTTCGAAATGGAAAGACGAATTAAAAGTGATCTTCTCCTGAAATTCAAGACTCCTCCAAAAATCCTGGTTAAACCGTAACCGTTTTACGCAAAATAGTCAACTGAAGTCAACTTTTCAGCTTTCATCGGGAAAACTGACAACGTCGAAAGACTTCAAAATATGAAATTATAATATTTTTAATACTTAATCCTATACAAGATATCGGTTATCATATTTAGCTAAAGATTTTGAAAATGGTCTTCTCAATCAACTTAATGAAGTGAAAACGTTGTTTAACCAAATAGAAGCTGCTGTTGATCAATGTTCTGTAGACAAGAAGTTGTTTAAAATTGAAAAGAAAGAGTTAAAGCTTGAGAATGAACGTCTTTTAGAGCATATCATCACTCAAGATGTTGTGAATATCGTAATACATGCTGATGTTAAATCTGTTAATGTGCTACCTGTGCAAAATACTTTTCTTGATCATAATATTGCTATTGATATGATGAAAATGTAAAATGATCGTTTAATGGAGCTACTTATATCTCAAGATCTGGTATATACTGCTGTTAATTCTCTAGCTGTCATTAACGATTATAAAAGTATGGAAAGAAATTATATTGAGGAATATGAGAAGAATTTGAAACTTGCAGATGAGCTTTCATAAATGAATGAACTTTCAAAAACAAGTTCCAGACTTGAACAACGATGTATTTCCCTTGAATTAGAACTCCAACATAACAAAGAAAGTTTTCAAAAAGACAAACCATGCGAAAATCAAGATGCTCCTGAATTTCGTGAATTTTTCATAATAAATGAATTGAAAGCTCATCTACAAGCAAAGGACACCACAATCAACAACTTGAAAAAACATATTCAAGAGTTAAAAGGAAAAAGTGTGATTGATTGTAGTGAATCTATGAGTAAGTCAAAAGTGCTATCCCCCATAGTGCATTTAGTCTTGGAACCACTCTCCCCAAAGCATAAGAACAATAGGGAAGCACATGTAGACTACATTAGGATCTCTAAGGAAAATGCTGACACTCGTCGTGATATAGTTGAACAAGCTAGAATCTTAAATCCTCTTGATAGTGCGTTAGCTTATGCTTGTATGTACACGAAACAAATTCAAGAGTTGTTAGTATGTGTTAGTAATACATGTCCCAGTTCTCCATTAAAAAGTGAGAAGTTGGTAGCCATCACACCAATGAACAAGGCTAAGAAAGTCACCTTTGCAAACACAAGTGCCACATCAGAAAACAACACACAAAAACAAGTAGATGTACACACAACTCAGACCACTAACAAACCTTTAGTGCATTCTACAAATGTAAAATGTTCTACTAATGTTAGCAGATCCAAACCTCAAGGTGAAACAAAAAGTACAAGGATCATGCAACCATTAAGTAGCAACCAGAAATATCAAAGAGTAGAAGCTCATACTAGGAAAGCTAAGTCTAGTATGGATAAAGAAAATAGTATGTCTAAATCTGTATGCTCTACATGCAAAAATGCTTATTTGATGCGAATCATGACATGTGTGTGGTGAATTATTTGTCTGATGTGAATGCACGTGCTAGAGCTAAATCTGTTAAGAGCATTAAAAAGAAAGAATGGAAAACTACTGGTAAAATGTTTAAAAATGTTAGATATAAATGGGTACCCACATGAAGGACTTTCACTCTAGTTAGAAATAAGTTTCCTTTAACTAGATTCACTTCCACTAAAATAGTGCCTCCTAGGAAACCTGTTAAATCAACTGTAATAAAGAACATAAAACCGAGTAAGGCATCTCAATGGAGACCTAGAGAAACAAAACATGTGTGTTCGAGTAGTGAACCTAGGATTGTAGAAGCCAGGACTACTAACTACTTGGAACCCAACAAAAATAGGGGATCTAATGTTTCAATTTCTCCATGCTCTTCTAGTGTCCAATGCAGGTCATACAAATCGTACCTTGGTACTTGGATTCGGGTTGTTCTAAACATCTAATCAAAGGCAAAAATGACGTTTGAACATAGCAGTTCAAGCCTCGGTCCTCATTGTCAAATGACGTCTGTAGACAACACTTTAGGCCTCTCTCCTCAAAGAAAAGAAAGGTGTACGCTTCAGTGCACTTTATCTTCAAAAGAATAGAAATCTTCTTGTTTACGAGCAGTCTTATCAACAACTACTATAAGTTCTCATGCTCATTCCATTACCAAGTGGATCAACGTACATTAGCTTGTATTTTAATTCACTTGTTCATCAAAAAATTGCATATGTTGCTGACTCCTAGACAATTTTTGAGGGGGAGAAAAGTGAATAAAATGATATCAATATGGTTTAACTTGGATAAGATCTTTTCAATATAAGTGTGCTCCCGTCCTCAAATGGTCATATGGTCAATGACTTCTAAACAACACGGTTCAGGACTCAGACTTCATGAATTGACTCCTGGATACATCAGTTCAGGACTCGTGTAACATATGTTCTGCCATCTAAGAAAGACTATGATATCCTATGTCAACCATTGTTTGAGGAATACTTTCAGCCTCCATCAAGTTTTGTATCTCCTATGCTTCCTGTTAGGAATTATATTTGAGTTGATAAGACAAAACAAGAATGAAACAAAAAGACTAAAATCGTCATTCAAGAATTCTACAAGCTGGTGGAGAATTATTGAAGATTTAGTCAAAGATATCAAAAGATCTCCTTATGAAGAAAGAAGATAACAGAAGATCGAGTTAAATGTTTAAAAGATTTATGTTTATCTTTTTGTAAAACCTATTATCTCTAGTATATAAAGAGATACAGGTTATAGGTTTTAGGCATCCAGAAAAGTATGTGTACACAAAGTGTAGAAGATGTAGACGTCTAGAGTGTTGGTGTAGCCTCAAGGTAATCAAGGTTTTCCTTGATCCATGTTACAGTTTATTGATGTAACTGTTCTAGAGTTGATCGTCTTGAATTGGGGCTTGATGTAAATGTATGGTAATAAAACCTTGTTGAATATCTTTGTTCTTATTCCGCTTTGTTTTTATAACTTATGAACATTGATATTATCCTAGATAAAGGTCTAAACAACCTGAGCTTAAACGATCAAAGAACCCATAACGATTTATTGGTTTCTACAATTGGTATCAGAGCCCCATGGCTCTCGATCTAGGATCTACAAGGTTTTTAAAGAAACCCATAAACCCTAATTTTTCAAGAATTCGTTTTGTAAGTTTTCTAGGGTTTTGGAGTTTAATTGATATAATGATGTTTATGATCATCCTCTCTACCTTAATTGGTATGCAATATGATTTATAAATCATTGTTACTATTAAGGGTTTTCTTCACATCGAATTCTTTTTTCTTTTTCAATAATTGGTCAAATTCGGTGGAGTTAGGGTTTTTTAGCGAAACCCTAAATCGATAAATTAGTAACTTTGAAGATGGTGTCGATGGTTCTTATTGATTGAAAGCAAAGGTTCGACAACAAGTCATACAAGGATAATACTGATTGTATCCGGTTATACCAAAGGGAAAAGCGACACCTTTTTAAAGTATGTGATAACTGTAGACGCTCGTCAACAAAGATTTAATAATCTTAAACTACAACCTCAGTTACTTACTAGCCACGAATGAGCAAAAAGGAAAAAGTATTATACTACTGTTCGAGCATGTGCAAAGTAAGTCACTATTGTCCTTTGAAATATTTAGTACTACTGTCATATGTTTAATACTATTGTTCGTCCAAGTGGAAACTGAAAACCATAAAGAATAAAGAAAAGATGGGCCAGTTGGTTTTAACGTGTAGCATGGAACATATTTATATATTCTTTTCTATACACGGTTGATTGAGTGTATTGGATCCGTGGTGAAAATTCTATCTTTTTGGATCCATGGGGATAACAACAGATGGGTAAACCCTAATCGTATAGGGTTTGCTAAACGGTTGTTCAATGGTATGGGTTTCTAAGGATGTTTTGGATGCGACTGTTAGGATTTTACAAAACTTTATATATAAGGTGATATTCGTTTTGAAGATGATGAAGGAGCAGCATGTATGTACTGATTCGTTGATAATTATGTTTGGAAGGAGATTAAGTTTTGATCTAAACAAAGATGCTGATGTATTTTATACGCAATGGTGGTGTGTAAGAAGGTTCAATGGAAGGATTGAGCGTATGAAACCAAAATGCTTGTTCAGCCGATAATTCTTGTTGTGGGGAAAAACATTTTTCAAAATCATCAGTTAGGCTATTTAATTTTTCATAATCGATTGGGTTATGAGAAATTTTCTTTGCAATAACTTCAGGATCCTTTGCCTTTTCAAACATTTTTCATCGACTCTCTTCTTCCAAAATCAATGTTTCTTCATCATCAATCACAGGCATAGCAACATGTGTAGACATAACAACACCATCATACAAGGTTGGTTTTATCCGTTGAGCTTTCCTAAGATAAAACAGATTTTGATAACCTAGAGCTTGTTTATGTGTATTATCATAAAACGCTTGTGGCTTAGTTAACATGAGCACTATTTGAGCAGATTGACCCACTTTACAAATGATATTATCAAGTTCCTTAATCTTCTTTTCCAAATCAATTTCATTTTCCATATATTTATCTTTTTTTTCTTTGGATTCATTTTTGAAAACTATAAAAGTTTTGAATAAAGATTTCTTTTCTTTGATTTGTTTAGAAAGATGTTGCTCAAGTGAGTCAATTTGTTCTTTGAGTGCAAGTTTCTCTCTAATCATATCATCTATTTGAGAATCAGTCATCTTTTAACGAGTATTTAAATCAATATTTAGACGTTGTTCAAAATTTTTGACCCTTTCCTTATATCTCTCTAACTCAGCTGTTATTGATTCATTTTTCTGTTCCTTATTAGCCTTTTCCCAATTATTTACATCATTAATCATTTGTTCGGACATGTGTTCAATCACAGACAAAATCATTGAATCTTGTTGTGCCTGTAAATTAGTATCTTGAACAGTTGCCTGTTGTGTTTCTTGCAAATATTAAGAATATGGAATGCTATTGCTATCAGTAGATATCTCATTATCTGTAAAATCCATAACTGGTGTCTGTTCAAAATCATGCAATGCATGCACACTTTGATTATCCATATCATTCAGATAGGTTTTAGAATTAGGTACCTCTGAGATAGTGTCAGAACTATAGTTGGAAATGTTGGCCATAAGAACCGCTTGTGCAGTCGAGAGATCATCACAGTCAGAATCATAAGTATCGAGATCCTCAGTCTGGAAAGCAGCATTATGAGGAATGATTGTCTGAGCTTGATCTGCTAGAATTTTTGGATCTGCAAGAAATGCGAGTTGCTTTTCGTCTAATATTTGTCCAGCTTCCAGAGCTTCTGTGAACATTGCTTTCTCATTATACCATGCTGCATTCCTTGGTCGCTTTGGCTGAGTGCATTGCCTAGCCATGTGCCCTTCACCTTGGAAGTTGTAGTATTTAACAACTCTAGCTTGTCCACTTATTGTATTTCCCCTTGAACTAGTAGCACTGCCCTTATATGTTGTACCAAAATAATTTTACCCTTGTCTCCCTTGAACTTGTTGCATGGTAACCCGACCATCTTGAATTGTGGCTTGGTTTCTTGGATTAGAGGAAGTTCTGAGCTGATTATTATTAGAAGGAAACCTTGAAGAAGCTACAGTCGTTAGAAAAAGCCAGTGCTTTATTGAGATAATGCAATCGGATCATCTCCGGTGATAATACAAGAAACAACAAAACCTTTGTGTCTCCAATGGTGATTCAGTCATATGTTGTGTAGGTAGCTTGAGGTAATTGATAAGCAACAGTGTGGATTTACTTGTGTAACAGTGAGTTTGAGGATGCATGTGAGACTGATATGTATGTGATGGTTGGAATGGATATGATTGAATTGAGCTTGTGATGGATACTGAGATGAGTAATGTTGACTGGGTTGAATTGATGTATGTTGTGATGGTGAAAACTGTTGTTGAAGTTGTGGATTGTTGTAAGATGATCCATAAGGGTTGAAGTGAGGTGGTGTCATCTACTGATTTACAACGAATGCCAATGGATCTTGATTGCGCTCACGCAGAATACGGACTTCATTTGCATGAAGTTCGTGTTGTTCAAGATATGCATGAAGTTGATCAAAGTTGGAGATATGCAAATCTTTAACAAGCTTGACATCAGTCACAAACTTACTCCATTAAGGTGGAAGACTGTTTAAGAACTTGGTATTAACTTGAAATTGCTCCATTTTCATCTTGTAGATGTTCATGTCATTAATCAGCTGAGTAAATCGCAAGTAATACGTATGAAGTGATTCCCCCTTGGTGTGAGTAAACTTATCAAATGCATCATACAACTTACATTCTCTTTCCTGCTTTGTCAAAGATGTACCTTGCATTAATAATTAAACTCTATCCTATAAATCTTTCGATCTTATGATGATTCACAAGTGAATAAATATCAACAGGAAGACCTTGAAGAATGATATTTGTAGCTTTCATATCACAATCAACTTGAATTTTCTCAGCAGCAGATAATTCAGCATATTTCTTTGTTCTGATCACACCATTCTCTTCAACTATAGGCCAAATGAGAGGACCATGTTCTACTGATTCAAGTATCATTCTTCTGTGTTCTCTATTTTGCATGTATAATTTCATTCTACTCTTCTAAGAATCATACAGGTCTTTGTCCAACATGGGTGGACGATTGTCTGCACCGGAGAGTATCATGTACTCAGCAAGAGTATTCTTTTGTTCAAGTGAAATTATTGGATCCATTTCAATGTGATAAGATTAAAATGATCAGACAGTGATTGGAGGTTGTTGTGTTAAAGTGAGTTTTGATTAATGAGGTTTGAGTCTTTTGGAATACACGGGATTTTATAATTCTTGATAAAACCAAGAAATCAAATATTCATGGGATTTTACAAATCAAAGAACAACCGTATAATTCACCTTAGGTCATAACGTATAAATCGCCTTCACAATAAGCAATGTATAAATCGCCTTTACAATTCTGATTGTATAAATCGTCTTTGCAATAAGCAGTGTATAAATCGCCTGAGCAAATTTGATTGTATAAATCACTAGAGTAAATTAGATTGTATAAATCTCCTGAGTAAATGTGATTGTATAAATCGCTTGTAGAAATGTAAAAATCACTTGACCAAATTGATGTATAAATCGCCTGACCAAATTGATTTATAAATCGCCTGACCAAATTGATGTATAAATCGCCTGACCAAAAAAAAACTTTCTTGTTGATCATGGTGTCGCAAAAGGTATTAGAGGAAGGAGTTTTTAAAACAAGTTATTACTGCTGCTAACATATGATTTTAATGCTGCTATTGTTTAAAGAATATTAATACAGTAGGAATATTAATATTTGTGTATGCATGAGTTTCATTGGGCTTTAAAATGTTGAGCTTAAAAGATTATAAAAGTGGGCTCAAGAGTTTCGTGATTATATTTTATGGCTGATTGATTCGTGGATATTGGGCTATGAAATTTTAAATGATGTTCGAGTAACAAAGAAGAATTTCAGCTGCTATATTTGGTCGAGAAATTGTTTATGCTGCTAGTTTTATTCGACATCGGATAATGAATAATATTTGTTCTCGAATAATTCAAGTGATCTCGGACAGAAAAGACGACACACACAGGAATGTTTTAGTTCTGGATCTCAGATTGAACAGGATGCTTCGTTTAAGGGGAAGCTAACAGAAAGTTTATGGATTTTGGTTTTAAATGTTCTTAAACGTTTAAAAGGCTCGTTTTTGGATTGTTTGAATTAATTGGTTACGGAGTTTATTTGGTATCACTTATTTGAGATTGAAATAGGTTTCACGAAGGAGTCTACTTATTTTATCTTGAAATCGGGGTTGGGTGGTTGCATGATTTCAATGATAACTTGCTTGAACATTTATAGTTTATGATTGGGACTTGGTTTATCTAGTTTCCAGCGGTCAAGGGGTGGTTGGTTGAGGACCTGGTAAACTAGCACTTAAAGGAGTTACGTTGTAGTGCTCAGTGTCACACGAAGATGTCGATGTGGATAAATTCAAGAGGTGATGTGTTTTTATAGATTTGATCAGCACAAATTCTCTACACCGTTCTTCAATCTACAATAGTGCAAGCTTAAGTAACAAATTTGAGGGATTTTACTTCAGTTTCAAGTTTGGTATATCAAGTGTACTTCATCAGTAATCATTACAAAGAGCCTACAGAATTTGAAGATTCAAGAAATGGTTAACATATGAGTTTCAGGGGAAGCTTAATGTTAAAATGTTTAACCATTTATATGCTACATTGAGGTGAAGGTTTTTACTACTGCTAGCCTTTGTTACTACTGCTAGTGTAAGTTTTTACTGCTCAAGTTCATTTTCCTTATGGTGCGTAATGGTGGGAAATTTGAGTTGTTAGAAGGCTGAATTAGAAGTGTGATAGTGGTTCGTAGTTATGAAGATCAAAGTTGCATACTTTAGTCTCCTATTTGATATTGACAAAAAGGGGAAGAAGATTTGATGATTTGCAACTTGTGGATCCTTGGTGGAATTGCATAGCTTAAGGGGAAGTTTTCATTCGTATATTAACTTCAGGGGAAGTTCGTGCTTATTTGGTTTTGTCATTATCAACTAGGGGAAGATTGTTGGGAATTATATTTGAGTTAAAAAGACAAAACCAGAATGAAATAAGAAGGACTTAAAAGACAAAGGAGGAATTCTTCAAATGATGATAAGATTTCAGAAGATCTCCTTAAAGAAGAAAACAAGAACAACATTAATGACATGCAGAATTATTGAAGATTTAGTCAAAGATATCAAAAGATCTCCTTATGAAGAAAGAAGATAACAGAAGATTAAGTTAAATGTTTAAAATATTTATGTTTATCTTTTTGTAAAACCTATTATCTCTAGTATATAAAAAGATACAGGTTATAGGTTTTAGGCATCTAGAAAAGTGTGTGTACACAAAGTGTAGAAGATGTAGACGTCTAGAGTGTTAGTGTAGCCTCAAGGTAATCAAGGTTTTCCTTGATCCCTGTTACAGTTTATTGATGTAACCGTTCTAGAGTTGATCATCTAGAATTGGGGCTTGATGGAAACGTATGGCAATAAAACCTTGTTGAATATCTTTGTTCTTATTTCGCTTTATTTTTATAACTTATGAACATTGATATTATCCTAGATAAAGGTCTAAACAACCTGAGCTTAAACGATCAAAGAACCTATAACGATTTATTGGTTTCCACACTTCTCGCTGCTGCATAATTATCTGCTGATACAACCGGTACTCCTTCATCAACCACAATTGTTCAAGATGTACCATCTGTTAGTACTTCTCCAACAACTCAGGAAATACAATCTCTAGTCATTTATCAAGGTGTTGAAGAACAAACTCAAGGAATTTAAAATGCTCGATTTGATAATTAACCCCTCTTCCATAATCTTACTCCAGACCTGAGTTTTGAAGAATCATCTTTACAGGGGGTCATTCCATCAAATTTACATCAGCTCAATCAATCGCTTGATAATCTCATTAAGTGGTCAAAGGATCACCCTTTGAAGAATGTGATTGGCAATCCTTCTCGACCTATTTCGACAAGTTGTCAACTATAAACCTATGCCATATGGTGATACTTTGATGCACATGAACATCCGATACCATTCGACGGAAAATGGTCTGGTTGAGCTCTAATCTTTCAAAGGAAGAATAATGGTGGTAATTCTTTATGTATCCTATGTAAATAATTAAATCTAAAAAAACACAAAAAGATTTTTTATTTTATAAAATTTTATAAAAACAAAATAGAAAAATATAAAACCAGAAAATCAAATACAAAATTATAAAATTTCAAAAAATACAAAAATATGTTTTCATGACATGTCTTCTGTAATCGATAATATTTACGAATTTAGAAATGTCATTTAACAATGACACGGAGTTGTGTAAATAAAGTTTGAGCAGAAGTTGTAAAGCGTTTTCAAAACATGTCATATGGCTTGCTATTATTTCAGATAGCAACCCGGTCATCATCTTAAAGGCAAGTATTTATTCAAAAAGAAAACTTGACCTCTCAACGGGAATTTATTTTCTCAGGCATGGTCTACTTTATGACCATGCAAAGGCTTATGTTTACTTTTTAACATAACTCGTGCTATCTAATCAAATAGGTGTATGTGTCAGTGCATTTATTTATGTAAAACGAGAGAAATCTTGTTTTTATTGGTGTTGTTTTAGAAAAATAATTAAACATATCAGTTTCTCATCAGAAAAGATTATAAAAGAATTTTCTATCACTCAAACAACGACTATAACTCTTTAAATAGAAAACGAGTCATTGTTTGAGGGGGAGAAAAAGTGCTAATAAATAATCTTTTAAAACAATCTTTCAAATCAAGTCACAGAAATTATACGAGAAAAAGTTTTAACTTAACAAATAATAATTTGAGGGGGAGCTAATTTATTTTAGGTCCAACGGCTTAAGTTTTCATAAGTTAATAACTTTATGTGTTTAATTATAATCTTAAGAATTATGACTTAGGAATAAAACTACATACGATCAAATTTTGCTAACACCATAAGTCTTAAAAGGCTTAGGATTGTTTGGAAATAATTATGTAGTTTTAGGAATCCAGTAAAGGAAGATATGTTTCTGATTAGATTAATAGTGCCCCAACCGGTTAATCACTAAAGTTAATTTCAAAAGAAGTAGTAAAATTTGATAAAAGAGGTTCACATAGAGTAGTAAAAAATTTGATAAAGAGGTTCACTTAGATATGATGATTCCTTTATATAGTTAGTTTTTTTCGCTAGACGAAGTGCCGTACATTCAGGACTTAGTCGTGTCTCTTAGTCAGTGTTATCAATTTAGCGATACTCTAGAGGGGACTAATTGTGGATATTCGGGACTAGCTTACTTTATTGTTACAATTTACATCTCTCTATCCTAAGTAACCTCCTTTGTATCTAATCATTAAAGGTATACGGTTTGAGAAGGTACCTACAAAGCTTATATAAGGAAAATGAATGAGGCTGACCACCAGAATGTCTGCTTCGGACAGAGTGTTTGTACCCCCGTGACAATATCTATGCTCTTGGTTTTGTCAAATGTTTTAGGAATGGTCTCATAAATCATCTTTGTATAATGTAGTTCAACTTCTTAAATATATAGTGTTCGAGTACAAATTTTCAAGAATTTAAAATCTTTCAAAATTATGTACTCAACACTATATCATTCCCTTAAAAATTAAGGGGGAGCATTAAAATGTTCTTACAAACATGCTTAATATGACAACATTGTTCTCCCAGAAAGATTTATTTTAATCAATTGATATCCAAAATATCAAAAGATTTGACATTTTTGATAAGGGGAGAAAATGTGATTAAAATATACGGCTAATGTGATCTTAAGTGTCTCAAGTGCGCCTTCTCCTACTTATGTGCTAAACCTTTTGAAATATCGATGCACATATGAAGGGGGAGCATTTCTAAAAAGTAAAAACTATCGAGGTACAAATGTTTTGATATATATATATCACAAGTACCTTGATTGAGTTTTTCCAAAATGGTTTTAAGGCGATGATAACAATACCCAAAGACTGACCATGTACTTACTTTTATTGGAGTTATAAGGTGGTTAAGTATAGGTATTTGTTCCCATGATCCAGCCAGAACCGGAGGGATCTACCCAGAGACATTCCATTAGATAGAATAGAAGTCCTTAGGTATGATACAAAAGGAGTAAAAGTGAGAAAAGGGAATAATGCAGACTAAGATAAAGCTAACACTGGAATAAACCCAACAAGGTGTTAGTGATGAAGTTTTGGTAAGCATTGAAGGGGTTAAAGAATGAAAAATAAATGTAAAGATAAAGGGTAAAAAGAAAGAAGCCCTCCTTACACCTAGGCAAAAACCGGGTCAACTCATCTGCTATCAGAATCATAATGATGATTGTTGACATTGAAGACTAACATCATGGACCCAGTGATGCATTGCACAACCCTCCCTAGCCACTCGTTTTCTCTAAAATGATTTCTGTTTCATTTCTCACGGAGATTAAACACATTTCTATCGACTTTCTCAGTCCGAGTTAGTTGGTATTGAAAAGGTGGCAGTTTGCTCTAGCCTTCGATTACTAAAACCAAAATGCACTTATTGAGTCTAGAGCAAAAAAAGATCAATATAAATCTCATAAGACACAATTCCAAAATACACATGTTGATTCATACATTGTGAACACATGTGAGATACTAAGAGTCCTACGCATTATCCTTGTGATATTGCCAGAACATCAGAGTGATACCTCATAGTATTCATAGTGACGATGAAAATCCTACCAGTGCCAACATCAAACAAGCACTACGGTAGGTGACTTGTGCAATTCTATATGAATCAAACTTGTGACAACTGAATATCAATATCGGTTCAGTATATGAATTAACGGATGAATTTGAAAAGATAAAACTGTTTGGCGTGTTAGAAAACTCTTTACTCATTAACACGTCAATTGATTTTCTTAAATAAATTTTCAATCTTATGTCCATAGGTAGCCTCACAAGGGTATCTGGACATAGGAAAGTTGAACACGAATTGATGACTCAATCAGGAAGATAGTAACTTACTGATTCACTCTTGCCGTGTTGTCTGCTTTGAGACGCTTCGGTAACGAGAACGACTAGTGCAGCTGCGAAAACCTATCAAGGAGATTCTTTTAGATTTTACCTAATCACAGGAAGTATTTATACTGATTAACGAGGAACCGTGGTTATTGCAACCTTAATCAAAGAAGTGACAAAGACACTTTCATCCATATCTGTGCTTATTACTAACCTAAACATGCAAGTTTCCCGATGGCAGCAGCATATAGTCTATAGCAAGTCAAATTTACAGCCACATGCTCATACTCAAAGAAGTAAAGTTTCAAGTAATCAAGAAAGCTTAAAGTTACAAAGTCTTCCACTACTCTAATAATCAACATTTTCCTTGAAGACATCAGGTTAACAAGTCAAAGTTTATTCAAGGAGATTGTTAGTGAGCTTTCAAGATAATACCAGGAATGAGCATGTTGGTCCAAAGTCACAAGAACACAATAAGGCAAAGTATTACAAGACAATAAAATGATGATGCAAGATTTATGATCTCAAGAAGTTTGAAATTAAGTAATAAAGGCTCAAGATCACAAGACCATCAAGCATGAAGGAACAATCTCAAGTATAATGATCAAAGACCACTACATAAAGATGCAAGACAAAAGATTAACTATTACACAAAAAGGACTCAAGATTAAGACAAGAAGCTTCAACGATTAATGATCAAGGTCACAAGGAGAGATCCCAATGATCAAAGTCACAAAGAGAGATCCCTATGATCACCCCTTATGGGGAGATTTTTAGGAATTCAGAAAATACTGATCATTTATGAGATCTCAACGATCGTCCCTTAGGGGGAGATTGTTAGGAATTCAGTTTTTAGTGAAGTGACTATCATTATCGATCTCACGAGCCTTTATAATAGTTAGAAAATATCATGTAATAGTTAGGAAGCTAACCGGACCGACTTATGGATACATGGAGAGGGTGTTGGTTTATTAGGTTATCATTTCATCACCCTAAAATATAAAATAAGAGAAAAATATTAGAGAGAGAAAGAACTAGAGAGAGAAATAAAAGAGAGAAAATTAGTAACTTTCACTATGTGAAAATGAGAAGCAACACCCTTCCTAACAAGCTAGGGAGGAGTATTTATACTTAAAATGAGGTATGGACTTCTATGGTTTATATTGGGCCTTAATAGGCCGTGACTAGCATACTAATGGGCTTTAGCCTGACACTTAGGCCTATTTAGCTTAGATGAATTCCCATAAACTATGTTTTCCTATACAAGGCTCGGGAATAATAATGACCATCACTTTACATAAAAACACGACTAACAATCTCCCCCTAATGGGTGGTCATTGAATTGTGGATCACTTCTTGTGATGTCTTGAGTCTTGGAGCCTTGTATTCTTGAGAAGTCTTTTGAAGATACTTTTGCATGCTTGTGATCTTGGATCTTGATCTTTGACTTGATATATTTATCTTTAAACTTGATATCTTGATCTTTTTGCCTTGAGATAACCTTGGATCTTTCTTGACTTACACACTTCTTAACCAACATACTCATCCTTTGACATCCCTTGAAGGCTGACAATCTCCCTCAATATAGACCTTGTGACTTGATCTATTTGAAATCATATCCTTGACGTTCTTTGAGGAAGTTCTTGATTATCAAAGCTTGCGGAAGTGTATCTTTGAAATTCAAAAACTGTCATCAAGTTGTGTTTGATGTCGCTGGATTTATCCTTGAACTATAAGAATAAGTATGTGGCCTTGACTACGGCTCAGCTGGAATACGGTGGAAATGCCATCGACTTGTCTTTCATGTTTTTCTAGTAATAAACAACATATATGGACGAATATGTCTTTGTAATTTCGTCAAATATGGTTGCAATAACCATAGTTCCCCGTTAATGAGTATAAATACTGCATGTGATCAGGTAGAATTCAAAATAATCTCCATGATAGGGTTTCACAGCTGCACTAGCTGTTCTTGTTACCGGAGCATCTCAAAGCAGACAACACAATAGGAATGAATCTGTGAGTTACTGTCTCACAGATTGAGCCGTCAATACGTATTCAGTCTTCCCATGCCCAGATTCCATTTTGAGGCTGCCATAATGGACATGAGATTGAAAAACTTGTTTGAAAATTAGTCGACGTGTTAATGAATACAAAATTTTAAACATATCGAAAGTTTTATGTTTTTAAAAAGTATCCGTCAATTCTCATTAATACACACAGATTATATTTGCGTCTGTGTTGGACTCTTATACAACTTGTGTTCTTGATGATGAATAACAAGTATATATAGAATTGTGTCCTAATGAGATTTATTGATTGATCTCGTAGGCTCTAGACTCTATAAGTGCACATTTGTTATTTGGTAATCGGAGGCTAGAGCGGACTGCCACCTTTTCAATATCTACGATTTCAGAGTGAGAAAGTCGATAGAAGCGTGTTGATCTCCATGAGAAATGAAACAAACTTCTTTTGAGAGAAGCTTGAGTAGATGGGATGGTTGTGAATTGCATCACTGGGTCCATGATGACTTGTCTTCAATATCAGAAGCATCTTTGTGATTACCGATAGATTATGCATTAACTCGGTTTCTGCCTAAGGTTGTATGTAGGGCTTCTTTCTTTACACCCTTTATCCTTACAATTCTTTTTCATTCTTCAACCCCTTTAACGTTATGCGAACGCATCCTCATTATCACCATGTTGGGTTTGTTCCGGTGATAACTCATGCCTTGGATAACATTCTTCCTAATCTCACTTTACTCCTTTTTTAATCATACCTAAGGACTTTTATTCTATCTATTGGAGTGTCCCTGGGTAGATCCCTTTGGTTTTGGCTGGATCATAGAACAAAAATACATATCCTTAACCGCCTTATAACACCGTAAGAAACAATAATTGGTCGGTCTTTTGTATTTCCATCGATGCCATAAAACCATTGAAAAAGCAATCAACGTGTTCAAGAAATCATTTATAACGCATTGATAGTTTTCTATATCACCAAAAAAGCCCCCCTACACATATGCACCATTTTATGAAAGAGTTTTGCACATGCGAGGTTTGGGAACGTACTTATATTCAAGAGATCTTATCCATTATTAAGCCGTATTGATCATCTTTTAATTACTATTCCCCCACTCAAAAATTGCATATGTGGTAACAATTTTTGACAAATTAGTGAGTTAAAACAAGTTAATATCCAGAATTCCCATGAGTCTAACTAAGTCTTGGGAGAACAGGAGTGCATGCAAAATGAACTAATTATTATACTCACCCTCAATAATAGAATAGAGTGAAACTTTGGAGTGGGAGTTTGTTGAGCACACGATTTTGAATTACTTTGAAATTTCTTTTTAATGAAAATATCTTGAAAAATTGTGCTTAACAGGAGAATGATTTTATATTTATCTGATTAATTATCATTTCCTTAGTGCTTCTCTTGAGCATTCATAAACTTGGAATGTTTATATGACATTGCTCAAGACCGAGAAGATATGAACTTCCCGTTGTTTAGGATAAATATATATAAATGAACATTTTCCTTTCTTTAGAGATCGACTCCTAAGCTGACATTTACTTAGAAGTAGTAGAGAAAAAATTGAAGAGACATGTTTTGAAAGTATTTGAAACTCTCGCTCGAACATCATTTATGCACCCATGTTTATATTAATCAACATTTCTAGGTGCGCAAATGTTATCGATTGTCAAGAGACATGTCGGAGAAGATTATTTTTGTTATTTTTTTTGTATTTTGCTTTTATAGGTTTTATATTTTTATATTTTGTTTTTATGATAAAATATATACAAAGAGTTACCGAGATTTTGCAAGATGTTCAAGTTACTGAGGAGACAAGCTGCGCATACCAAGGTGACGAACCAAATAGTTGAAGCGATCCAATGGAAGAGCTTTAGTGAAGAGGTCGGCCAGTTGGTAATCCGTCTTGACAAAATACAGTTCAATCGTACCATTTTCTACGTGCTCATTTATGAAATGGTATCGGACAGCGATGTGTTTTGTTCTTAAGTGTTGGACCGGGTTGCAGGATATGGCTATGGCTGATTTCGAATCAAAATAGATTGGAATCTTGTTGAAGTAAAAGCCATAATCTGTTAAATGTGTCCGCATCCAAAGGACTTGGGCACAACAAGCAGATAGAGACACATATTCTGCTTCCGTGATTAACAGCGCCATACTGTCTTGTTTCTTCGAGGACCAGCTAACCAGCTTTTCTCCTAAGAATTTAGTTCCACCGGAAGTACTCTTGAAGGTGTATTTACATCCTGTATAATCTGCATCTGAAAATCCGGTAAGTTTAAAACCAGAGTCCTTTGTTTACCAGAGTCCCTTATTAATGGCTCCTTGAAGATAACAGAAGATCCTTTTAACTTCCTTGAGGTGCTTCTCTGGTGGCTTAGCCTGGTACCGAGCACATAAACAAGTAGCATGTACAATGTCAAGTTTGCTTGACATAAGATACATGAAGTATATTGTATTTCACACACACTTAGTAACTTAGAGAGAGAAAACTAGAGATAGAGTGGATAGGAGAAACACACTAGAAACACACACATGAAATTTTAGAAAATGCATTCAACAAACACCCTCTCCATGTGTGGAGAGGGTTAATATACTTACATAGTTGGGTCGGGCCAGTCTTTCTATGGGCTTTCTATAAGTGGGCCCGATTAGATTACTTAGACATTACATAATATTAACTAACTATTACTAAGGCTCGTGAGATCGATAATGATAGTCACTTCACTAAAAAACTAAATTCCTAACAATCTCCCCTAAGGGACGATCATTGAGATCTCATAAATGATCAACACTTTCTGTGTTCCTAACAATCTTCCCCTAAGGGGTGATCATAGAGATCTATCCTTGTGACCTTGATCATTAATCTTTGAATTTTCTTGACTTGATCTTGAGTCCTTGTTGTGTAATAGTTGATCTTTTGTCTTGCACCTTTATGTAGTGGTCTTTGAACATTATGCTTGAGCTTGTTCCTTCATTCTTGATGGACTTGTGATCTTGAGCCTTTATCACTTGATTTCAAACTTCTTGAGATCATAAATCTTGTATCATCATTTGATTATCTTGTAGTACTTTTCCTTCTTGTGCTCTTGTGACTTTGGACCAACATGCTCATTCTTGGTATTATCTTGAAAGCTCGCTAACAAACTCCTTGAATAGACTTTGACTTGATAACTTGATGTCTTTAAGGAAAATGTTGATTATCAGAGTAGCGGAAGACTTTGTAACTTTGAGCTTTCTTGATTACTTAAAACTTTACTTCTTTGAGAATGAGCATGTGGCTGTGAATTCGACTCGCTATGGACTAGATTCTGCTGCCATCGGGAAACCTACATGTTTAGGTTAGTAATAAGCATAGATATGGACAAAGTGTCTTTGTCACTTCGTCAAATACGGTTGCAATAACCACGGTTCCCTGTTGATCAATATAAATATTGCCAGTGATCAGGTAGATTTCCGAAGAATCTCCTTGACAGGGTTTCGCAGCTGCACTAGCCGTTCTCATTACCAGAGCGTCTCAAAGCAGACAACACGGTATGAGTGAACCAGCAAGACGAAGTCTCACCGATTGAATAGAAAGAATTGATTTGAAAATCAATCGACGTGTCACTTGCTAAAGTGTTTTTTGTGACACATCGAGAGTGTTAATTATTTCAATAATTCATCATCAACCGTCAATTCATTTACTAGAACAAGTTTGATTCATATTGAATCGCACCATCGTTTCTTTCTAGTTGTCACAAGTCACCTACCATGAGCTTGTTTGATGTTGGCTCAAGCAGGATTTCCATCTTCACTGTGAATACTTAAATATCACTCGGATGTTCTGGCAAAATCACAAGGATAATGCGTAGGACTCTTAATATATATCTTGTTATTCACATTGTGTGACTTAGCAAGCATAATTTTGACAAGTGTCCTAATGAGATTTATGGATGATCTCTTTTGGCTCTAGACTCAATAGTGCACTTTGGTTTTAGTGATCAGAGGCTGGAGCAGACTGCCACCTTTTCAATATCAACTAACTCGGAGTGAGAAAGTCGATAGAAATGCGTGTAATCTCCGTGAGAAATGAAACAAGAGTCTGTTGAGAGACCTTGAGTGGCTAGGGAGGGTTGTGCATAGCGTCACTGGGTCCATGACTGTCTTCAATGTCAGACAACAACTTAGTGTTTCTGACAGTTTATGTATTGACCCGGTTTCTGCCTAAGTGTATGGAGGGCTTCTTTCTTTTCACCCTTTATCCTTACATTTCTTTTTCATTCTTCAACCCCTTCAATGCTTACCGAGACTTCATAACTAACACCTTGTTGGGTTTGGTTCTGGCTGGATCATGGGAATGAATACCTAAACTTAACCACCTTATAACTCCAATGCAATAATTTAAATGGTCAGTCTTTGGTATTTCCACATTTCAGCCAATGTTATAACCATTTGCTCCCTTTCATATGGTGCATCGATAATCGAGAGAGATAGCACATATATGGGATAGCGTACACTTGAGATCTTAACAATCACATTATTAGCCATATATTTTAATCGCATTTTATCTCCTTATCAAAAATATTAAACCTCTTGATATTTTGGATATCAATTGATTCAAATATAACTGCTTTCGGGGAAAAAATATCCAATTATTAACAAGCCATATTATGAACATTTTTAATGCTCCCCCCTTAAATTATGAGGGTATTATATGGTGTTTGAGTATATTAATTTGAAAAAAATTTAATTTACTAAGAAATTCTTAAGAATTCATACTCAAACACTATATATGCTTAATTTTTAAGTCTACACTACACATTTATATACTCACAAGATTAATATGTACGAGGTTTGACCTGAATGATGAGAACATCGTATGATAGAATCATATGGTTCTTTGTAGCAACCTAGGTCTTCACGGTAGTCTCGCATAAACGTTGATCCTAAGATTCCCCTAAATCAGCAATCCTTTCTTGAGTAGATTCAAACCTTTCTTGCAAGCCGCATCAAGCAGTCTTAATGTATAAAGCCCAGATATCCGAAGCACACAATTAACTCTTTCAAGAATTTGATACCGCAACACCAAATACCAATTACGTCCCGGATGTCAGTATTTCTCCTTACACGATAGTGATGATATAAATTGAAACACCAAAGTCAACTAAGTCCCGAATGTCACAATTATTCCCTCTAAGTAGTCGAAATGATAACACCTAAGTCAACTAGGTCCTAAATGTACTCATTTCTTTCTGTAGAATACTGACTAACTTAAGGAATCATTATATTTATCAAACCTATATGTACTTCTTTTGTCAACTAATTCTACTCTTTAAAAAAATAAGCTTAGTGATTAACTGATTGAGAAAGCATTTATTGAATCAGTAACCAATCTTCTCACGCTTAGAATAAATCTTCTTACAATACTTCCTCCTAGTATCTTAAATGATGCAAACTTGAAATCACAAGATATCTCTACCCTCATGTGGTTGAAATAGTGCACCTGAAAGTAACAAGTTAAACACTGATTTCTCTGCGGTTATGACATTTGCCTTCCTGGAATGACCTAAAATGAGAATAGGGTATGAATTCTTTCACGTGTACTCATTATCTTTCTTGTATATCTATTCCTTCCCCCTTGCTGGTTTCGATACCTCAGAATCAGCAAAACCTAGTACGCACATATACTAGAGATCGTGTTTGAAGAATTGATAAGCTTAAATCTATTCTGTGAGAATCAACTAAGTCTTAAATTATAAATAAATCCCTAAAGTTTGAAATAAATGACATCTAAAGCACTTATAGTTAATATAAATTAAATCCCCTTGAAATCGTGATCCGTCATTATCAAAAACTTTATACGTTTATTCTGTGACTTATTTGGAAAGATTGTTTAAAAGATTATTTGATGACACATTCTCCCACTCAAACGATAACTCGTTTTCTATTTAAAGAGTTGTTGTCATTGTTTGAGTGGTCGAATTATCTTTGTAAATCTTTTTGTGATTACTAAAAACAAAGATTTATTATGAAGACAACTTTTTACCAATAAAAATAAGATTCCTCTTATTTTGACAAATAAATGCACTGACATGTACACTTATTGTATATAGGAAGCACGGGTTGTGTTGCAAAGTAAAAACAAGCCTTTGCATGGTCATAAAGTAGACCATGCCCGAGAATAAATTCCTGTTGAGAGGTCAAGTTTTCTTTTTGAAATACTTGCCTTTAAGATGATGACCGGGTTGCTATCTGAAATAATAGCAAGCCATATTTGGCATGTTTTGAAAACTTTCGGAACTTTTGCTCGAACTTTATTTACAGCCTCGTATCATTATTAAATGACATTTCTAAGACCGTAAATGTTATCGATTTTCAAAAGACATGCCATTATTACCTCTTTTTATAGTTTTCTCATTTTATAATTTTGAATTTTGTTTTTCTGATTTTAAATTTTTCAATTTTATTTTTATAAAATTTTATACTAATAAAAATAAAAATAAGAAATCTTTTTATGTTTTTATGAATTTATATATTTACATTGGATACAAGAAGATTTCTCTTCTTTTGAAGATATCACGCACTAAAGCGTACACCTTTCTTTTCTTTGAGGAACGGGGCCTGAAGTGTTGTCTGCTAACGCCATAAAATGAAGCTCGGGTTATGTACTGAATTGTACATAAGCCATATAATGAAGACCGAGTTACAGTCTGAAGTAACTGTCAGTTATTTTTCTTGTAGTCTGAGTCCTAAGCTGATATTTACTTAGAAGTCGTAAACTGAAGATTGAGTACTAAGCTGAAGTACTTAGAAGTCATTAACCATATTGATTAGATGTGTAGAGCAGCCCAAATCCAATTACCAAGGTACAATTTGTATGACCTGCATTGGACACTTGAAGAACATGTAGAAATAGAAACATTGGATCCCATATGATTTTTAGGTTCCAAGTGGTTAGCAGTCCTAGATTCTACAATCTTATACGCACTACTCGAACTCGTATGATTTGTTTCTTTGGGACTCCATTGAGATGCACTACTTGGTTTTATGTTTGTTATTACAGTTGATTTAACAGGTTTCCTAGGAGGCACTATTTTAGTAGAAGTGAATCTGGTTAAAGGACACTTAGTTCCAACTATAGTGAAAGTCCTTCTTGTAGGCACCTATTTATATCCAACATGTGGTATATCCTATATCATAACACGGGGTTGATTCTTGGATCTGGCTAGTTTCTAGAGAGAGAAACACTAGAGAGAGAATAGTCTAGAGAGAGAAAGTGTTTCTTTTGTAAATGAAATAATGAACTAGCTTGCCTCTTCCAAAGTTGGAAGAGGCTATATATAGTACTTACAATTTACCGGGTATTCGTACCCGACTTAAAACCGAAAAACATACTATTAACTATTAAACTACGAGCTATAATAAACAGTAAAATACAATGGGTGACCGAGTCTTTTTCTAATATCTAACAATCTCCCCCTAAGGGAGGTCACCCTTGACAATACCGAACTTTAATCACTTCAGTCTTTAGCTCGTAGACATTTGATGTCTTGTACATTTGGGATAGTAATCTTTTGATTCATCTTACGCTTGTCTTTGACTGTGATCTTGAGCTTTCATGAGATCATCGCCCAATCATAATCTTACATCATCTTGTACTGGATTGCCATCTTGTGCACTTGTGAATGAATATATGACATCAGAATTTGCGGAAGCTTTGACACCTTTATGAGGTCTTTCATAACATCATAACAAGTGTAGGTCGTGTCTTGGCATTCGGTTATTTACTTGACATCTCAGGAACTGGGAATTTCCATCTCCATCTCCATCTTTAAGATATCCTGTAATGAAACAGTTAGTAATAAAGAGAAAATTGATTTGAAAAGACAGTCTAAGTGTTTCTTATGAAAGAATTTTGTAACACTTCGAGAGTTTTGATTGTTTGTCAAATGATAAATAACCGTCAATTCTTATACTGGAACAAGTTTGATTCACACAGAATCGCACCATTGTTTCTTTCCAGTTGACACAAGTTTGATTCTTGTAGAATCGCACAAGTCACCTACCTAGAGCTTGTTTGATGTTGGCTCTAGCAGGATTTCCATCTTCATTGTGAAAAACTATCGTTTCACTCGGATGTTCTGGCAATATCACAAGGATAATGCGTAGGACTCTTAGGATAGACTTGTTTCCACAGTGTGTGAAAGACAAGAGAATTGGATATGTGTCCTAACGAGATTAATTGACGATCTCTTGGCTCTAGACTCAATAGTGCGTTTTGGTTTTAGTAATCGGAGGCTGGAGCAGACTGCCACCTGTTCAATATCAACTAACTCGGAGTGAGAAAGTCAATAGATAACGTGTTTAGTCTCCGTGAGAAATGAAACAGAAATCTTTTGAAAGATTCTGAGTGGCTAGGGAGGGTTGTGCATTGCATCACTGGGTCCATGATGTCGATCTTCAATGTCAGCAATCATCTTAGTGATTCTGGCAGCATATGTATTGACCCGGTTTCTGCCTAAGTGTATGGAGGGCTTCTTTCTTTACACCCTTTATCTTTACAATTCTTTTTAATTCTTCAACCCCTTCAGTGCTTACCGAGACTTCATGACTAGAACCTTGTTGGGTTTATTCCAGTACTAGCTCCATCTCAGTCGGCACTTTTCCCTTATTCTCACTTTTACTCCTTTTACATGTCATACCTAAGGACTTCTACACTAACTAGTGGATTGTCCCTGGGTAGATCCCTCCGGTTATGGCTGGATCATTGGGAATAGTACCTAACCTTACCAACCTTATAACTCCAATTAAGTAAAATGCATGGTCGGTCTTTTGGTACAGTTCTCCTTTCCATAAAACCAATTGAAAATTCAATTAAGGTACTTATGATATAAATATCAAAGCGTTTAGTACCTCGATCGTTTTTTTTAAACCCAATCTATCGATTTGATGATTTGTTTGTTCTGTTTCCCGATCGTTTACAGCTTATGATTTAAGCTTGTATTATACTAGTTACCAGATGTCAGGGGGAGTGGTTGGTTGCAGACTGGTTAAACTATCACTTAAAGGAGTTACATTTGTCAGTACTCTGGGTTGTCACACCAAACGTACGATCTTGTGGATTATTTCAAGAGGTTTGTTGTACGTTACTTATACTTTTATGGTTGGGTATTTTGGTACTTATAGATGTAATCTTGCACAGTTCTTGTCATCAATCAACTCTGCAAGATTTAATGTAACAAATTTAGGGGATTTTACTTCATTTTCAAGTTTGGTATATCGGGTTTACTTCACCAAGTGATCACAACAATAGCCGATAGATCAAGTTCATCAATCAAGATTTTAGAATCTTTGTGATTTCTCTTCCTCTTAAGTAATAATGGATCATCATTAGTATCTCATTATACGGCTCATGATCAAAAAGGTTATCATCATATTCAATCCTATAATGGTGGGTTGAGTTGGAATCAAGATCATCTTTCATATAATGGCGAAGATGAATAATCGACGAGAGCTGTTCTTCGCGTGAACATCTCGGAGAATAAGGCGAATGATGGTGATTAATAGATCTGTTACCAGAGAAATAGTTTGCTTCCTTAATTGGAGTGAGAGATTGTGTAGCTGTTGGTAAGCAACATTTCTACTTCTTTTTTTAAGTTCTTTTGGAGTCATATCATCAACTCCCGGTGGAAATGATTCATAGGAGCTGATTTCATCGTGAACTCCTCGGAAATGTATCATCTAAGTTATCTATCAAGAGGATTTTTTTTCATCAAAACCGAATCTTCGAGTAGAATCCATTACCTGGGATGATAGGATCATCATTAGCAAATACTCTTAATTCTAGAAAGATTCGGATTTGGCATCAAAGGCGAAGAATGGGATCATTCATCTTCCTGGTGTCTGGATGGGAAATGTGATATGAGCGGTTCATCGGCGCGAAGCGAAACTCCTCAAAGATTTTAGTCACTAGTTTTAGAAATGTATAGACTAGGCGAAGAAGAAGTGGGATTGCCACCTGGATGATTTATTGCAAACAAATATTCAAGAATTTCCTCATGTGAAACATTATAGACATCAATCATGTTGATTGATTCTTGATGAGGTTGGGTTGAATAGCTTGAAGTGTCATGTCTCATATTCAAAGTTAATCATTCATTACAGTCACGGAGAATCATCTCTTCTCCATGAACGTCAATGAAAGCTCGAGCGGTCCATAAGAAAGGTCTTCCCAAGATGAGGGGGACACGAGGATCGCTTTCATAATCAACAATGACAAAATCAGCGAGAAATGTGAACTTTCCAACTGAAACAAAGACATCTCTTGCAATTCCTTTCGGAGTGCAAATATCCCGGTTAGCAAGTTCAAGAGTCATTTTGGTGGAAATAAGCTTGGGTAATCCTAACTTTTTCCACACCGAGAGTGGAATCAAGTTTATGCTAACACCTAGATCGGCTAGGGCCTTGCACTTGAGCTCACTAAAACCACACGTAATGAGAAATTTCCCAGGGTCACCTAACTTTTCGGGTAGCTTCTTAAGGATAACCGCTGAGCAATTTTCATTGAGGGGTGTGTTTGCCAATTCTATAAGTTTTTCCTTGTTGGAAAGGAGACTTTTAAGCATCTTTTGGTATTTCAGGATTAGAATCAAAGCATCGGCAAGAGAGATATTGATGTGAAGTTGTTTAAACATTTGCCAAAATTTGTGAATTTGGACTTCATCTTTCTCTTGCCGTTTTTCTTGGTTCATTCTTGACGGATAAGGGATATGAGGATAACGAGGATCCCTTTGGTGAACCACATAGTTTCTTTGAGAAGGAGGTTTAGCTTTTTGGACGAGAGGAGGTGGGACCTTAATGGTAAACTCACCATGTTCCGGGTCCGTTAAAGTCTCCTCTACACGTTCATCCTCCTCCGGATTAATGAATGGAGGAGGCATAGGAACGGAAGGTCCATCAAGAACAAGACCACTTCGAGTGGTAATGGCTTTCAATTCACCCTTCGGGTTAGCAACGGTGTTGCTAGGGAGAGATCCCGAACCCGAAGTAGAAGCGGTGTTCATTTGGAAAAAGCTAGCCATCATGTTCTTAAGCTCATTTGTTTGATTTGACATTGAAGTTTGAATCGAATTTTGCATTTCATTTCTTAACTTATTTTTCACATTGTTAATTTGAGCTTGCATGGCTTTTATATTAACATCATTCATTTTCTTAATTTTCTCCAACTCACTTAAAGGAACACTTTGATTTTGTTGAATTGGAGCTTGATAATTTGCATTTTGATTGAAATTGTTTCCTCGGTTATATCCTTGAGGTTGGCTAAAACGGTTTTGATTATTTTGCCCGTTTTGTTGAACAAAACCCGGTGGTCTTGTTTGATTAGCCACCGCTGGAGGAGCGATAACCGTAATTACCCTGATTGTAGACAAGACACCGCGGATGCTGAAACAATCCTTGATAATTTCCCGAAATTCGGGAAAGTGATGCCTACCCGGCGGCGAGACATTGATAATAAGGATGAGCACCACTGCAAGTAACACAAATCTCCTCGACATCACGCCTTAACGGAAGTGATGGAGGTTAGGTGTTGTCTTGGAAAGGTTAAGATAATAGCCGACAAGGCGTAGTCATCAGCACTTGTCTGCTGATTTACTGCCCTGAGATACGTTAGCAATCTCGGAGGAAGAAGAAGAATTAACATCACTTGATTTCACTTGAGAAACAATCGATTTGTTTCGTGAATTGCGGACCTTGGATTTGTTTTCGATAATCGTCAACACATCTCGAGTACTTCTTTCCAAAAGATTACCACCGGTGGCAGAATTCAAAGAATCTTGGTCGGTTGGGTTTAAGGCATTGTAGAAAGTATTAAGTTGGTGTAATTCGGTAAAACCATGATGAGGGCATGCATGAAGGAGATCTTTGTACCGGTCCCACGCCTCATGAAACGATTCTCCAAAACGTTGTTCAAAGTTGGAAATTTCATTTTGGAGATTTGTCGTTCTTGAGGGAGGAAAGAATTCATTGATGAATTTAGAAACAAGATCTTCCCAAGTGAGAATAGAACGAGGGGGTTCTTTTTCAAGCCAACGACGGGCTGCCCCCGCAAGAGAGAATGGAAAAAGCATAAGCTTAATCGCTGAATTAGGCACATCCTTGTATTTTATTGTGGAAGTTATTTTGTTAAACCAACGAATGTGATCATGAGGATTGTCTTTCTCAAGTCCGAAGAATTGGTCCGAAGTCATCATATTAATGAGACTATGCTTGAGCTCGAAATGCTCAGCAAGAATTGGTGGAACCACGATTGCCTCCGCATAACCCTCGGTGGGTGCACGGAGCAATTCCGCCATAGTACGTTGATCGGCCATCGTAACTACGGGGGATTCTTCAAGAGAGAAAGGTTGTTTTGAACGTCTACGGTTACGACGTTTCGGATTTGAAGTAGTTGGATTAGAAGAAGAATTACCAACGAGATTAGAAGAAGAACGAGTGCGCATGCACTAAAAATCAAAAAAAAATTGGTTTTTCAATTGATACACAATTTATTTTAACGGACAAAACGAGATTGAATAACTTAAACCAATAATCGACAAGCTTCATGGTAGCTCTTTAAAAGAAAAACGCACAAAACTGAACGAATCAGGAACAATAGAACAAATAAGAAACAAAGGAGCGGCAAGGAGTAAGAAAATCTGCCGAAGCTATTAAAAACCTTTCTCCTTTAGGGTCGTAGTTCCTCGGAACAACCCTCCTTAAACCCCTCTTATAGTTTGTTAAACTTTTAAAGGTGAGTCGTACGTCGCAAGTGACACAAAGGCAAGTTTTGAATCTTTTGTTTGGGAACTTATTATGATAATGCTCAAGTTGAGAGCATTATATTGATGAGAAATTTTTATTTCTTGATTAAGACAATTTTTTTTTAATGTTCTTTTGATTTTCTTGAGAGATATCTATCTTATACTAATACTAATAAAAGAAAATAAAAAATATTTTTGTATTGTGGATTTTTATAAATAAAAGAAAATATTCATAAACGGGAATGATAACTTCACGAGGGAAGGGTCTTCAAAAACTAATCTTCAAACGTAGACACGAAAATCGCACACACCTCCCCGGCAACGGCGCCAAAAATGATTGCAGTTAAATTTAACCTTTTAATTATATAAATATATAATAAAAATATAAATAATAAGGCTAAATCAACGGAAAAGTATCCTGAGAGGCTTTTAAAAGATTCGTTTCTATCCAAAACAAAATCCCTCAAAAATCTACCCGGCGTTCCCAATCGTGGCCGTTAATTAAAACGGGTATAGGTTCGTTCTGATCGAGTGATTGAATGGGAAAAGGGTTTTTTTGGTTGGTTTTCTATGTTTACGATTAAAATGCAAAAACAAATAAAGAAAACTTAAAAACGAAATCTAATAGTGAATTAAACCTAAAAACGAGAACGGGATTTAAAAACCCGTTCTTTAGAAAACCAAAATTTGAAATTTAAACCCTACAGATGTAAATTTAATTTTCCTAAGTGCTAAATGGTAAAAGAAAATTTTCTAAAAAAGAATTATATTTTTTTGATTTTTTAATAATTTTTATGAATTAAAAACAGTTTTAAAAAGAAAAATTAATAAAAAAATACTAAATTAATTTGGAAAAATCTGAAAAAATGTAAAAAAGTCCTAAATGCTATAAGGAACCCAAGGAAAATAAGCTGACCCAACCAGCTTATCAAATAAGCTGAAAATGGCTATGAGCTAAATGGGCTAAGAAGAGGGTAAAAGAATATTGTGTGCAAACTATGACAGAAAAATCCCAAGGGTGCGTGTGTAGTAGAGAGTGGTGTTAAATATATTGGGTTGAGGGTGTTGAGGTCTCGAGTTCGAGTCCTGGCTCACTTGAGACTTCCACCTTCCCCTAATATATTTTTATTTGCCAAAAAAATTTTTACAACTTTTTAGTTAAGCTAAAAATAAGCATTTTTAAAAAAACAACTTTTTTATAAACTACAAATAAGCACAGAAATAAGCTGCAAAGATTGACAGAAAGCCTAATTTACTTAAAAGTTTAAAATGCTAAACTGTTTGGCAATTTTGGGAACAATAAGCTAAAAAAAGGTAAATAAAGGTAAATAAACTGAAAACAACCATATCCCTAAACTAAATAAGCACTAAGAAACAACAAAATAAGCTTAAAAGAACAGAAATACTTAAAGAGCTTTAAAACTAAAAATTCTAACTAAAAAGAACCAATAAGCTCTAATAGGCTCTAACCTAAGACTAATAAGCTAACAGGGATTTAATTTAACCTAATAAGCAAGAATAATCCTAAAATAAGCAATTAAAATAAACCAAAAACTCAAATAAGCAAAGAACTCTTTTGGCCAAATCTAGAACCAAACAGCCACAAGTGGAACTTTTGGCTACATTTTAACACTTAAAGGGAACCTTATGGCTATTTGGCTTATATGAGCTTAAAGCTTGGCTTACGGGCTACAATTATAAGCAAAGAAAAAGTTGTTTGAAAATCAAATCAGCTACTAAAAAGGCTAGTGAAAATAGCTGTTTTTCAGACAGTATGCATTTTTGGTTTTCTTAAAAAGAAAAATAGCACTATGCAGGCCTACAAATAAGCTAGAAATTAAGCTTCAAAATGAAAAATAGGTTAAAACAGATGGAGTTTGACGACTAAAAAGCTTATCTACTTAAAATTAAACTCTAGAAACTATTTTTACTAACCTAGATATGAGATTGAAAAGGGCTGTTTTTAAACTTGAAATACTCTTAACCAAAATTGACAGATTTTTGACAAACCAAAAGTAAAATAAAAGACACTTAGGCTACTGCATTGACACTTAAAAACAACACTTAAAACTACTTAACAACTGGTTTTGAAATCCTAATCTAATAAGCTATTTAAAAACTTGTTCTGTCACCACATTTTTACACAGCTCTTAGACAAGGCTCAAAAACAAACAAACAAGCTTAAAAATCTTTAAAAACAACTTGAAAACAACTTAAGAAGGCTGACCAAAAGTGGCCAAGTGACCCAAATGGATTTTAACACAGTTTGACCCGTTTGGCCCCTTATGCCAAACACCCCTTTAAATTTTCTAAGTCCTTTTTAAGCTGATTTCTGATGATTTAAGCAATTGGGTTTGAAAACAAATAACAACCAATAAATATTAAGCAAAAATAAACAGATAAGCACACAACAATAAGCACTAAAATAAGCAAATAAGATATGATCAATTTGAAAGCAATAAAGGACAGTTTTAAGGAAAAACTTAAACAAAGTACACAAAAGCAATAAATAAGCATAAGTAAGCAACAAATAACAAAAATAAGCAATAAAAAGCAGGAATAAGCAATAAATAAGCAAATGAACAGTAAAATAAGCAAAAAATCTAAAAATGGAGACTTACAAAGGTCCAATGCTTTTGGCTAAGCTCTCAAATCAGCTTATACAAACCTATATGCTTCCCAAGAAGCTCTAAACCAAGGTCATCCACAATAAACCTTGCTCCTTGCTTTTGACAGCTTCTTTTTTGTGATTTTTTTTGGATTTTTAGACAGAAAATAAAGCAAACTTTTATATAAACTTTTAATGACTTAAAAGGCTTATACAAGAGCTTAAAACAGTATTTAAATGACAATATAAGTAAAAGACAATATTTAAAGAAAACTTAAATTTTTCATTAACTTAAAAGAAAATTACAATGCTGAAATTTAAATGACAATAAAATTAAATGACAGGTATTTAAAAGACAGTATTAAAATTGGTACAAATCTTGTTAATACAAACAATGGGCTTAACAAAAATTCGACAAAAATACAAATAAGCTACACTATGCCTATTTATACTAAAAACCTAAGGTCTTGAGCTTCACAGGTGTGCTTCTTTACTGAGTGCTTCAAGCTTGTGTGTTTGTTGTGTGAGAGAGATCAAAAACCCAATCTCAACCTTCCATTTTTCTTTGTGCCCAAGTCTTATGATCATAACCCTTAATTTATGTTGTCCTGTTCATCGTCCAATGAGGGTTTATGGGATTGCCAAGGTGGCATTGACCCATGTGAAGTGGGGTAGAGGGGGAGGGTGATGGTTTTGTCAGGGGAGAAAGACCCTGTTTAGGCAATTTGGCGGGAAAAAAGGGTTGGGAGTGTTTGTATCTGTTTTGGTATAAACAGGGGTGAAGGTTTGAGGAAATGGCAACATTGCCCCATGAACTTGATATAAGTGTTTCCACCCATGGTCTTTGTGGTGTTATAACTTTAGGGATTTTACAATTTTAGTCCCTGAGTTTATATGTTGTATTTGCAAATATAGTCCTTTTGGACTAATGGCAGTTAAGTGTAAAGGGTTTTGGGCTTTTAATGGGCCGAGTGATAAGTAAAAGGGTTTTGGCCCATTTCCTTTGTATAAGTCTTCTCATAATACATTAATGGGCTGACCCGGCCCATTAGATGGGTGCGGGTTGGCTCATTAAGTCTTTCCTCGATTTTGGCTTCGGTTTTGACCTTTTGACTTTGTCGGGGTTGACTTTGACTTTGACTTTTCACGCTCTTCAAATTCCCGTGCTCGGTTTTATCGTTTTTGGCTTTGTTTTTGTCCTTTTGTCGGATATTCATTTCTAGCACAATATAAGTGAAAGCATACAAATACAATGTATTTTTGGTACGTTTTTGGTCATTTAAGTCTGGTTTTAATGGAAAATGGTATGTGTAATTAAGCACATACCAGTGTCGAACACTAAGAGCGAGAAAGTTAACCTTATATTCTATCAGTGTTTTATTTAGTCTAATTAGTCTAGTTAATTCTAATTAGTGTTAGACCTATGCTAAACCTAGTTCTAATGATAAGGGGGTTTCAGCCTAAGAGACTTGGTATGTGCTTAAATACACACACCTTTTGCCTAATAAAACGAGCTAAAAAGACCAATAATGACCAATAAATACAGAAAAATGCATTGTATTCATTTGTATTGTGAATTGTGTCTTGCAGGTAACGGATATTACACAAAAGGACCAAAAAACCATAAGCAAAACGTATAAAACCGACACAGGTAATGGAAAGAGTACGAGAAATTCAAGCCAAAGGCGAATTTTATCTTACGTCTTTAACCAATCCAATCTCGTTAATATCCTTTAAACCCTAAAATACCCGAAAACTAATACAAAGTTAGTCCTGGGGACTAACACCATCAGTTTTTCAAACCATTGCAAACCCTTTAGTCCTTTCCATACACACCATTAGTCCCTATAACCTTAACTCCCTTAAAATCCATTAAATTATACCCTTTAAACCCGGCCCAACATAATTATAACCAAGCCCAAGTTCAAACCCATGTCAAACTGTAAAAAACAGGTCAACTCCCTCAAATGATATAATCCAAAACATTGGACATCATTTCACTTTTCCCCCCCCTCTCCCAATTTACACTCAACTACGCAAGGTAAAATCCCCACTCATCACCGCGCACTCTTGAAGCTTCTAGAAACCTTTGTCGACAGCTTTGACACCAACAAATGACAACTCTGGCAATCCAAAGAGGATTTCATTGGTTACTGATACGTCACAACGAATCAAGGGTCAGATTAGATGATACCAATCAAGGTGTTTTGGATTAAGGGATATGATCAAGAAGAAGGACACTCCTCCTAAGCCTAGAAGCATCCCTCAATTGCTATAAGAAAGGGCTAAGATTTCATAGCTAGTGTGTAATTTTTAGCTAGCAGAATTAGCTTATTATTTTTAATGTAATGATCTTTTTAATACCCATTGTAATCATTTTAAAATTTCAATAAAAGTTCAGCTTTCGTTCAATTTTTACTTTAATCATGTTTTACTTAATTGCAATTTTAGTTTAAATGCGTTTAAATCTTACTTAATAAGCTATAAACTCTTATTATCTCTGAAAGCTAATCACTAATCAGCCTTGCTTACTTATAGCTTAGTTGATTAAGTTTGATAACTCAAAATACTAAAAATATTTTTGCCTATGAAATGCTTAAAAATTTGGATGATAAGCCAGATTTGGGAAGGGCTTATTGAACTTTTACCGAAGCTCCTAAAAATAGGCTGGAGCCTTGATGCTCAGCTCATTGAGAGCTTATTTCCCTTGATTTAGAGCAAAGGGAAATGTCCTTCACCTTTTCCTCTCATTACTTAAATCTTCCTAGTATGCTTATTTGTGTTTATTAACAGTTTAGAATTGCTTATTTGTCTTAATTATTATCTTTTATTGTTATTTTAGTGCTTATTGTTAGTTTACATCTCATTAGTTTAAAGTTTTCATAAAAATTGTTCAAAAAGCCAAAAATATGTCTAATATTCTAGTTTAGTGATAAGTGTTTATTTATGGTTAAACTTTGCTTATAAGTTCTTAATATATTTAGATCTTAATCTATTTTAGCTTTTTATCACTTATTTAAAATTGTTTTAAGCTTAAATATGTTTTTCAAACTTATTAAGGGATGTTTGGCACAAGCAGTACTAACCTAGGTTAGTACTGTTTGATGCTTGTACCTTTAAACCAAGTTTGATAAGCTTAAACTAAGCTTATAAATCAGATTTTATAAGTTTTCAAAGGTTAAAGTTGCTTTTCAAGGTTTTATATTCCCATTGTTTGAATCTATGGTAATCTAGTTCATGATCAAGCTTATTTGTGTAGATTTTGACTAAGAAATTATAGGTGTTGTATTTCCTGCTATGTTTAGGCTCAAATGTATAGAAATTATTTTGGTTTAGTTATTGCATTGTAAGTTGAATTGTTAAGTTTCACAATCTGCTTAGTGTTTTAGTCTAATTTTCAAAACTTAAAATCCGGTTTTCAATTGCAAATTTAGGTTAGATTAAGGTTGATTAAAGGTTTGAAATTCATAATATAAGCTCATTAAGGTTCAAGCTTAATCTGTTTAAGCTTAGTTCTATATCTTGTCATCATTTAGTGGATTAAAATCTAGCCTAGCCTAGCATTAGCTATATTGTCCTTTGTAATCCAAAAAGCCATAAGCAAAGTTGCATAATCTGTCTTTTTCAATTCTAACTTCTAGCTTATTTCTTAGGTGTGTTTGCTTAATTCTACCTTCTTTTAGTCATGTGAGTTTAATTTCCTATCTGTTTTAGGTTTCTAGCTTATTTAGAGTGCTTAGTTGTCTTTTAGCTTAGCTTAAAGTTGGTCATATTTCTTTAGAATCTGCCTCTTTTTAAGTCAACTGTCTTAATTGCTTTTTACTGCTTTTCTGCTTAATTACATTAGTCTTATTTGTTAGTCCTTCTTATAGCTTATTAGGTGTAAGTCTTAGTATTTTTCAACTCTTTAGTTTTCTAGTTAGCTTATTGAGTCCTAAAAGCAAAACAGTTTAGCTTAATGGTCATTTAGCTTATTTGATAGTTTTTCAAGTAGCTTATTCTAGCTTATTATTAAGTTTTGTCAAAAAGCTCTTTATTAAAGTGTCTTATTTTAGCTTAAAGTTTAACTTTTTCAATCAAAAAAATGATTTGTAAAAAAGAAAGGCCACAGGTTTCGAACCTGGGACCTCTCCTTTATAGCACCAACACCTCAACGCGCACACTCGTCACCAACTGCCCTTGGGTCTTTTTCGTTAAGACTTCACACTATTTTTCTTTTATAACCTTTTTGCCAAATAAGCCTTCAGCCCTATTTAGCTTATTTACAGTTTATTCCAATAAGCTCTTTGCCCCATTTTATTTTTCCTATGATTAGAATTGTTCAAAGTACTTTTCCTAATTTTTTCAGATTTTTATAAATTAGTTTAATATTTTTTATATTATTTTTAGATTAATTCTGTTTTTAATTCATAATAAATAAAATAAAAGTCAAAAAAATATAATTCTTTTTTCTAAAATTATTTTTAATCATTTAGGATTTATAAAAAATAAAAAAATAGTTTTAAGGTTAAATTTTAATAGTTTAGGTATTAAGTCGCGTTTTTAGATTCCCGTTATCGTTTTTGTGCTTTAATCTTAATTGCTTTCGTTTTTAGCTTGCCTTTATTTGTTTTTGCATGTTAGTTGTAGAAATAGAATCCAAAATCAAAATCCTTGAAATCATTCAAAGCACGCGATCACGAACTTAACCGATTCTCAATTCACACTTCGTCGGGATATGACTTGGGAAGGTTTTGAATTTTACTTTGGATAAAAGTAATCTTTTTAAATTCTTACGGAATACTTATTACTATACTATTATTGATATTATCCATATCTACGTATCGGGACGAATCAATTTTTGGCGCCGCTGCCGGAGATGTGTGTATCGAATATCGTGTTAAAGTTTGAAGATTAGTGTTTTGAAGACCCTTCTTCGAGAAGTTATCATTTTATTATTTTCTTTTATATAAAACTAAAAAATAAAAAAAATTATTTTTCTCGATTTATTTTTGTAGTTTTATTAGAAAAATCAAAAATACTTTTCCTAAAGTATTTTAAAAACCAAAAAAAATTTATAAAACAACAAAAACAACTGTTGTGTCACTTGTGAAATCGGCTCACCTTTTAATTACAAACTTTTAAGAGAGGTTTAAGAGGTTTGATCTACGCACTTCGAACCCGAAAGGAAAGTTATTTAAAATGCTTCGCGCTTACCCGCTCCTATCCTCGCTTCTTAGTGCGTTTTCTAAAGAGCTATCCTCACTTGTTTGATATCGGTTACAAAATTTTTTTTTTTCTCTCTTATTTGTTCTTAGTGTATGCAAACTCTCTCTTCTTCAAAATTCGTTGGTGAACTTTCTAACGAATCCTACTTCTACAAATCTAAACGTCGTAATCGAGACGTTTCCTAAAAAAAGAATCGACCATTTCCTCTTGTAGAGAATCTCGTAGTTAAGAATGGCCGATCACGTAGTATGCGGAATAACTCCCTGCAACCACCGAGGTTATGCGGAGGCATACCCATAGTACCAACAGAACACCCATTCCCGCCTGAGCATTAAAGTTCGAGCTCAAGACATAGTCTAATCAATCTTTAACTTCAAAACAATTCTTCGGTTTTTGAGAAAGAAGATCCTCATGCACATAATCATATTTTAACAAGATTACTCTACTTTAAAGTGCAAAGATGTGCCCCCCCCCCCGAGACATCCGATTAAGCTTATTGCTTTTTCCATTTTCTATCCATGGTCCAGCTCGGGATTGTCTCGACAAAGAACCTTCTCGTTCTATTCTCACTTGGGACGATCTTGTGTCCAAGTTTATTAACCATTTCTTTCCTCCCTCAAAAACAACAAATCTCCGGAATGAAATTTCAAATTTTCAACAACGTTTTGATGAAACATTTTATGAGGCATGGGACCGATTCAAGGATCTCCTTCGAGCATGCCCACATCATGGTTTTACCGAATTGCATCAACTCGATACCTTCTACAATGGTTTAAACCCATCCGATCAAGATTCTTTGAATTCTGCCGCCGGTGGCAATCTTTTGGAGAGAAGTGCACAAGATGTGTTGAAAATTATTGAAAACAAATCAAAAGTTCGTAATTCAAGAAACAAACCCATTGTTTCTCAAGTGAAAGCAAGTAATGTTGATTCTTCAGAGATAGCCAGTGCCGTGACTAGTGCCATGACCGCGATGTTTAAACAACATCAAGTAACCCCAGCTCTAGCTTTCATAAAAGCTGTTGAGGAATCTTGTGTTACTTGTGGCGGTGCTCATTCTTACCAATAGTGTCTTGCCACCAATGGCAACACTTTTTCGAGCTATCAAGACAAGATTCAAGGATATGTTTCAGCAGCCGCAGTGAACTACAATCAGGGAAATACCGGTTATCGTCCCCAGAGTGTAGCTAATCAGTTTCGACCACCCGGTTTTGCTCAACCGAATGAGCAAAATCAAAGGTTTAACCAGAATCGAGGAAATAACTTCAATCAAGGAAATATGTCTTATCAAGCTCCGATTCAAACTTAAGTTACTACTTCGAGTGACTTGGAAAAATTTAAGAAAACGAATAAGGCTAGTATGCAAGCTATGAGAAATCATATCAGTAATTTAAAATCAGAATTAAGAAATGAAATGCAGTCTACAATGCAAAATCAAAATAATACATTCAAGAATGAAATGCAAGCTACAATGTCAAATCAAACAAATGAGCTTAAGAATATGATGGCTAGTTTTTTCTAAATGAATACCGCTTCTTCCTCGGGTTCGGGACCACTTCCTAGCAATACCATTGCTAACCCGAGAGGTGACTTAAAAGTAATCACCATCCGAAGTGGTATTTCTTATGATGGACCTCCAATTCC